>VCRD01005092.1:27099-38052 GCA_006783055.1 Trinorchestia longiramus
ATACGATAAGATTGCTAGTGGAGTGTCCGCACAGAAGTCGAGGTCTGACGTATGTGCTGTGAAAACGAATGACTACCTGGGAATGGCAGTAGGGTTTAATTATGTGCAGCGATACTTCTCAGCTCAAGCCAAGAATGAGTCAAGTTATCTTGTTGAAGACCTCAGACAAGCTTTCAAAGGTCTTCTGATGGTCAACGAATGGATGGACGACGAAACGAAACCACTGGCCCTGGAAAAAGCTGATGCCATCAGCAAGTTCATTGGATATCCTGACTGGTATGAAGAGGAAAATGGACTTGAAAATTACTATGTTTTACTTACTGGGATCAGTGAAACTTCTTCTCACTTTGACAACATTCTTGCATCCAAGTAAGTGTTCCCTTTCTGTTACACAGTGTTGAGTCCTGTCACCGAACAGATGTATCCTAAAGGATACAGTACTGCACTCAGCAGTTACAGAACTCTGAGAACATGTTACAGTTCTGCTTCTCCAGACGCTACCTGCAGTGTGACCAGCCTATGAACAGCTTGTGCTTGTGTTGCATTCTTTTCTTCATAGAAACACGTGGTCGGTAAAAGGTTGAGTTGCCTGTAAGCTGACATCTAATCAATTGTATTTGTACAAAGAATGAAATCTTGATAGAGTTGGCAAATCAATCATGTAACAATGGTGACAGACTTCTTTTAGTGGTGAGTTATATAGCTCATTTCATAATTCATTATGTAGATGAATATTTTTCATACATATGTACATTATACCACTATAATACGCTACATGAAAAAATTAGAATGACTTTAACTCGCCAGGGAACTGGAAAATTTCTATTGCGCTTTGGTAGTGTACTGGAATTCCAGCAAAAATTCCAGTACGATCAAATAACGCACAGAAATTCCAGGAAAAATTCTAGTACGATCAAATAACGCACTGGAATTGCAGTAAACATTCCAGTACGATCAAATAACGCACTGGAATTGCAGTAAACATTCCAATAGGACCAGGAAGTGCTCTGGAATTTCAGGAAAAATTCCAGTACGACGAAGTAGCACTCTGGAATTTTCCAGCGTGATATCAGACTCTGAGCATTTGCTTCATTTCCATGAAACGCGCAGCAGATCACAGAACACAATACTGATGAGCATATTTTTGTATAATGTAGTCGTTTGATCGTTGATTTTTTATTGAATTTAATATATTACCACCACCAATTCGTCAGTGAAAATGTATACACTGCCTTTACAAATTTAATAATTTAAATGAAATATTTGCTTATTTGTTATTTAATTTAACGTACATTAAGTGTACGTCAGATTTTCAGCAGCGTAAATTAATGTACGGGACTCAAAAATTACGTCACGTTCATTTTAGTTCACTCAATTGTGGCCTCCTCGATGACAGTAGGTCTAACTTAAAAAAGAGTCCTAACTTAAAAAGTAGGCCTAACTTAAAAAGTAGGCCTAACTTAAAAAGTAGGCCTAACTTAAAAAGTAGTCCTAACTTAAAAAGTAGGCCTAACTGAAAAAGAGATGTCAGAATTCGTAAATTCATTCCCCAACATCAGGTGCGTTGTGTCCAAACAAACAAACAACTTTATTGCCAAACAAGTACAAAGTACATAGGCATTAGTACATTGGTTTTTCAAATTCTTTAGGTTAACATTCTTAGAGTAAGGATGATGGTGAGCTCCATGCGACGATCCTGGGATGTTTCCATGGGCGGGGAGTTGAGGGCTTACCGATAAGTGCGAGCTCACGGCACGAAACGAGAAACAGCTCGTATTCATGGCCGGGTTTCGAACCCGCAGTCTTTCTGCCCGAAGCAGAGACCTGATACCAAACACAGGCCGCAGACCACTCGACCACGTAGGGCTGACACGAACACGTCGCGAGACTTAGCGCTGACTCAGCACTGTACAAGAGGGTCAGGAACGAGGGGTTGGAAAATTCTCTTCTTCTGTCAAAACAAGACTTTTGAAACAATTCTTCGGTCAAACCACTGAATGAATATTGGAATACTTCACATTGGTTTACTGAATGCAACTATTTTACGAATCTCAATGAGTTCCTTTATTCTACGTCCATTCAACGTTTTCGTATTAAAGTGATTAAAAGAACGCTGCTACACCTGTTAATTGGTTCACCTGTCCATCGATTCACCTGTTTACTAGTTCAAATATCTGTAATATCTGTTCACTGGTTCGCTTGTGTACCTGTTCACCTGTTCACTGGTTCACCTGTGTACCTGTTCACTGGTTCACCTGTGTACCTGTTCACTGGTTCACCTGTGTACCTGTTCACTGGTCATGGGTTCACACACTAACTGCGACTTCTCAGGCTGTGGTGGAGTAGCACCGAACTGGATGACCTGGGAGAACCAGTAGACAGACAACAGTGGTTCATGTCCCCCACAACAGTCAATGCTTATTATGAACCAGAGTTCAACTCCATCACCTTCCCTGCTGGCATCCTGCAGCCACCCTTCTACAGAGCTAACACTCTGCAAGTCATTAACTATGGTGGTATTGGACAGGTGAGTGGTGGTGGCTGTGTAGGGGGTGAAGTGAGTGGTGGTGGCTGTGTAGGGAGTGAAGTGAGTGGTGGTGGTTGTGTAGATGGTGCCGTGAGTGATGGTCTTCTATTTAAAAATAAAAGGATATCTTCGTTATTGCTCCACCTTCGACATGGGTCGCAAAATCACTCACGCCCTACACAAAACTACAACTTTTTATATAAAAATTCCCACAATTTTTCCAGACATTCATATTCTATGAATAACATTTTTTTAAAACAACTTTCGTAACTCAGATGATGGGTCACGAAATCACTCACGGCTTCGACGACCAGGGCCGTCAGAATGACAAGGACGGCAACGCCATCCCCTGGTGGAGCAACCAAACGCTGGAAGCTTTCCAGGAGAAGGCGCAATGCATCATTGACCAGTACGACAACTACTACGTTCCAGAGATCGACTACCTGCTACCTGATGCACATGTCAATGGCATCAACACGCAGGTCAGGAAAATTGTTGGAGAATTTTAAAAAAAGTTCTCAGTAAAATGGGAAAATGTTGGATTCCAAATCTGCATTTGGATTTTTTTTTACTTATTTCATGTTAAATTGAATGGCAGTAAAATAGGGAAAAACATTTAGATAATATAAGTCGACAATGAAATTTTTCAGATATATGTTGAATTTATCGATTTCAAGTATGAATTAGCGTAGTAGAAATTGCTTTTTCATTGCTAAATCAAAATTTAAATTCAATATTTAGAAAATTCTTGTCCATCAAAACACATTTTCAGAAGGGAATGTCTTTGACGGGACGTTAATCCGTTGCACTTACCACATTAAAAAAATTAAGAACAATTAAAGAAATTTTCCATTTCATGGCAAATTTTTGTTTCGATAGCAAGTTTACGATAAGACGCTGACATTCTCTCCTTCAAATTGCGTTTTTCAAAAAGAATTCCGTCTTCCACAAACAGGGAGAGAATATAGCAGACAACGGAGGCATTCGAGAGGCATTCCTCGCATACCAATTGTACGTACAAGCGCATGGGGAAGAGCCTTATCTCCCCGGCCTGGAACAGTATTCCCCAGACCAACTTTTCTTCCTCAACAACGCTAACATTTGGTGCACCACCATCTCTGATGCAGGACTGCTCAACCAGGTAACACTATAATCGAGTACTCAGCCACCAGTGCTTGTGCTACACAGATCCCTGGTTAGAGATCCACGCAGCACTCAAATTTTTCCTACTTGTAACGAAAAACCCGAAAAGAATCCCTAACTCAAGTTGCACAACAGAGGACGGGACGCATCACTAGTCTTAAGATGTTAACATGAAGAATTGTAGACTCAATGTACGTGTTCTGTATACTTGACTTTAAATATGGTATTTTTAAGTCCATGCTGGTACGGAAATATTCCATATTGATTTGATTGCTTATAATTTTAGTTACTTATTTGTATTATTATTATTAGTGTGCTAAACGCTACGAGTACGATGTGCTTCTCGCTGCTCCTCATGTACTCATGGAATACTCACCACTTAATGCCCTCACTTAATACTCCTCATTTAATGCCCTCACTTAATACTCCCCACTTAATGCCCCTCACTTAATACTCCCCACTTAATGCCCCTCACTTAATACTCCTCATTTAATAGCCCTCACCTAATAACCCTCACTAATAGTCCTCACTTAATACTCCTCACTAATAGCCCTCACTTAATACTCCTCACTAATAGCCCTCACTTAATACTCCTCACTAATAGCCCTCACTTAATACTCCTCACTAATAGCCCTCACTTAATACTCCTGATTCCACGTCACACTCTAACATGTGGTCACACAGTTACGTTTAAATGATCAGATTTCAAAAGGAATACTTCATAATGCACACACTGAAAGTATTTATAAACACCAGAACTGAAAAGTAATATCTTACAATGCGAGACCTGCGGACACTGCACGTGCTACAGTCGCTCGTACGTGTGCATGTGCTGGCAAAAAAGTTTTAATACAAAAATGAATGTTTTATGCTTAGTGCAATGGAACTGGACATGCTAACATAGACTTGATGTAATTAAAGAACCTAAAATGAAGTTTACTAATGTATTCAATCATATATATTTTGCAAGAACTGTTGTCGTATTGCTAAAATATTACATAGTCATTTCAGATTATAAAATGCCACGGATTTTGGCAAAAGAACCACGTAACAATCACAATAGAGTAAGACATGGCAACAGCTTGTGAGAAATCTCTCCTATTTTTGTTCGAATAAAACGATGAAATAATATAATCTTTGTTCAATTTGAATTGAATTTCAAAAATAGAGCTTAATGTAACAGTTCATTGCACAATCATAAATAGATAAATAAAATATCTACTTTATTTTTCATTCAAATACTGATAATAAAATTTAGTGCCGCAGTTACACGAACTTACAATCGTAGAAAATGTAGCATAATGTATATACGTACTTTTTTCCTCTCATATCCTGGTATATGAGCTCTTTTTTCCCTCTTATCCTGATGAAAGCTCTTTTTCCCTCAGATCCTGACAGATGTGCTCTTTTTCCTTCAGATCCTGACAGATGTGTTCTTTTTCCCTCAGATCCTGACAGATGTGCTCTTTTTCCCTCAGATCCTGATAGATGTGCTCTTTTTCCTTCAGATCCTGACAGATGTGTTCTTTTTCCCTCAGATCCTGACAGATGTGCTCTTTTTCCCTCAGATCCTGACAGATGTGCTCTTTTTCCCTCAGATCCTGACAGATGTGCTCTTTTTCCCTCAGATCCTGACAGATGTGCATTCCCCTCACCGGTTTCGAGTGATTGGACCAATGAGTAACATGGCAGAGTTCTCCACTCTATGGCAGTGTCCTGCAGGATCCAACATGAATCCTGATAACAAGTGTATTGTTTGGTAACCTCTACTAATTATTTTCAATAGAAAATATAAGCTAAATATCAGTTGAGTATTTTTTAACTTTTTACGCACACAAGACACGGAAACTGCGGTTTTGATATACTAGTTTACTAGTTTTCATTTTGGAGTCAAAAGACTTGAAAGAAATAAATATTGTTTTTTCGAACTTTTCTTGCTCTGAAAAGTCTCTAGGAACAAATGGATCTTGCTGTGGTTTTGATGCTTGCATAACAAATAAAAATTAACAACACAAAACTTAAATTCAAAATATATTTAAGCCTTACTGGATGAGTGAAAGGAAAGATTTTAACTTGGTTCAATAATAAATCAATTTCTTTCCAAATTTCAAATCAAAGTTATAAGCAGAAGAAACTTATTTGTATTTCCATCGATTTTAATGAGAAGAAATAGTAAAAATGTGTTCTTATTTAGTGTTTGTTTAATATTTGATTGTGGAACACAAACAAGGCCTAGAATTTTCCTTGTTCCAAATTTTAGGAACATAATAGCTTTGAAAAATGTGCTGTTGACTGTGACTTGCTTCTCATCTAAGACGTAGTATTTACCTTCTGTACTAATTTATAGTTAAGAACTGTAAAGATTTCTACTTTCTACTTTTTAACTAGAAAATACATCGTTCTATAGATTATACTTTTTATGTGATTTTGTTTTATGTTCGTATGTATTTGCTGGGGAAAAACTTTTTGGAGAGATTATTTCACGTGTCTCTTAACTTAAGCTACACCAACAGATGCAGCTGTACATGCTTCACTGACAATTGCAGCTGCATTTGATTTGAACGACATTTGCAGCTGTAGTTATTTCACTGACTATTGCAGCTGCATTTGATTGAACAATTAATGATTGAGTAATTTCATTAATCCATAAAACTCTTTACCAGAATAATTCTTGCTTATTTTCGTCTTCACGAACAAATTCGAACTGAGTATTCGTGTGCCTTTTTAATAGCAGTGGAAATTTCCTAGATGAACACGACTTTATATTGTTCTAATTTTAATGCTTATTCTTCGTTATGTAACACTGATTCCTGTTGAAAGTAAATTTCCCTACAACTTTTTACGAGTAATTACTGGGTTTTGTAGCTTGGCGAAGCAATAGCCAGGATCTGACAGAAATCTTGTATGAGACATAAGATTTTATTAGGGTTTTAACACGTTGACTGCGAAGTGGTACGTATGTGTACCACTGAGGTTAGGTTCTGTAATTTTTTCAGATCCTTCTATTGACTATGCGTACAAAGTGAAGTTTTACACCAGTCAGGCAATCGGAGGCAACGTGTTAAACTAGCTTTATTTTTATACCTGAAAGAAATTTGTTGTGATACTATTTAAAAGTGTGAAGCGACTTCTGCCCCACTCGTTAGTAAATGGAATATTTAAGTTTTCTGACATTTCCAGTAACTTTCACTTACTTTTGATAGTTTAATAAGAAGTTATCTTCGCAAATTTGTTAGTTCTTTACATTGCTCTATGGTGATAACTTTACTGTACGAAGAATTCATGCAAGATGTCAGTTCATATTTTTTAGGCTGAAAAAAACAACTACTGATTCTACCATTTGGACAATCTAGAACAGTCCAGTGGAAAATCTTAAAGCTAAAAATAACTTTAAAGTTTTAAATCTGAAATTTGCGTCGGACAAATTTTTTTCCCTCATGAAAATGGAAAAAAATATTTTCATTCAATTATTTCAAAGCTTTCAAAGCCGTATACAATTGTGGTATGAATGGTAGCTATTCCATTTGTTGGAAGTAGATGAAATTGAAAACTTCTTGGTATACGAATATATGTTTGCGATCCCTGTGTGTACCCCGAGACAATAGTGTAATCGATATCTGTGAGTGCAGTTTACGATGATAACCTAGTGTAAGTTCTTATCATTTCTACGAGATCGACTCCTTATCAACTTGAGCTGAAGGACCTTTTATTCGCAGGTAAGCAATTTACCTGGCGTTCGTTCTGGTGGCCGTAGCTTTGAGCGTCCGTAAACTGAACAAACTTAACAATAGCTAAACAAATCAAAGCGACCTCTTGTGGAAAATTTGAGAACTACAGCAGTTTTGGTGTTCACTGTGACATATTTACGCTACTAAGTACTCATTCTTCTGTGCGTTGAGTAAAAAGAAATGTACCATGTGAATAAATTGATAAACGATCTACACCATTTACGTATTAGTGGGGAAGGTCATTTGCGAAGATTAAAGCAAAAGGCAAAGTAAGAGACACGTCCACCCAAGGGTTTTGCTTCAGTAACCGACTGGACTTCAGAGAATAAAGTGGTGTCAGCTCGTCTGTGTTGAAACATTTCAACAACCTTTTGTGGATGTTTTGTCTGATTCACGGTGAAAATCTTGAGAAATTATTCATGAAATCACGCTAGTGATAGACATCGATCGATGTAAATGAAACTTGAAGCTTAAATACCGTGGACTTTTTGCAAGATTCTCGTCAAGGTGAGAATGGGAAGCCTAGCTTAAGGGGGCATTAAATTAACGAATCCTAATGGGAAGGATTGCGAGTTCTCTCGTCTGCCTTCTCTTGCATGCTTAGTATCTTTGTGTGTTGAAGCCGTACTACACGTAATCCTCGTTATCAGTCATAATTTAAGTCATAATTTAAGAATTGAGGAATTTAATTGTTGAAAACGTCAGGGAAAATTCTGAGAATAACGGGGTAATACAAAAATTAAGAAATGTGTCATATGAAAATCACAATGTTAATGAAAATGGCATCATATATGTATGCGTTGATTTAGGCTTGAAAAAACTATTGAAATTGGTTAAATCATGATTCAATAATTATCTGTAGTAATTGCACGAATGAATAACATGGAGATATGGTGTATCTTAATTATTTATGTATCCAGGCTACTCATTACAAATACAGGGTGGCCCACACGTTACTAGTCTTTTTAAAAACGCTATAACTATAAAACTAGGAATGGTAGAGAAATGAAGCTACTTCGATATTGAAGAGGGAATTTTAGAGTTTATTTTTTTGGTGTATCTATACTACCAACAGGTAACACTTCTCCTTGTTAAATAGTTTTATAGTTATAGCGTTTTTAAAAGGGTCAGTAACTTATGGGCCATCCTACGCAAGATAAAAGAACAGTAATCGATTTAAAGATAACCTTGCGAGCAATAAATGCCGAATTGTGGAGCGTATGCTTAATATATTTATTTAGTTTAGTGTAGGTTAGTCACAGCGGAACCTTCTCCTAGAAAAGGTCTCTCATCTTCTATTCGTATACAGACAGAAATAATAAATAAGGAAGACAGACTACATCGTACTGTTAGTGCCCACATGCCATGTAAGAAATCTTTGATTGATTACTTCAGCAGGTTATGGGGCGAGTTAATTCAAAGCTTAGAGGCCTTTTAACTGAGACAAAGAGACACATGAGTTGTGGAGAATCCAATTCCCTTGATTCTTATACATACAAATGGTTTTGTTTATTTGATCTTTGAAAGAAATGGAAGAACTGAAATCAAAAGAATGTGTATACGTTTAATTTTTAAAAATACTTTCGTTTCGACAAAATTAATTAAACCGTAATTAAAGGTAATATATATACATAAATATATTTGTAAAAAATACTATGAAAAAGGTTTCTAAGAACTTAGGTCTCTAGTGAAGGTCATTTTTATTAATAACGCCCTCCTAATTGAAAAACTTGTCATAACTTCTATTGCTGATTAATTGCACGATACATTCATGCACAGTTTGTTGATTGCTTGCTTGGTCCGTGTCTCTGTGACGCTCCTGAGGATTTAGATAGGAGGAAATTCGGTAGGGTATACATGTATTATAAGCATTGTATTGTGGATACCAAAGACACATCCTTCAATGTGGAACTCCTTCGCAAAGTCCGCGTCCACTGACAAATCAAACGAAAATATGCGGTAAAAAACACTTGAATTTGCACGTGTGGGTATCCACAATGCCTAAGCTTCAAAATATAATTTTTCTCTTATCGTTCTTGTAGTTCGCGACAGTAAACACATCTACATATATAATCGACTATGTATCTCCATCTTGCTGTATCTGTGTGTGTTCGTCCCATTACTTCCTATCTATTACTGAAGAAAAATTATTGAACTGAAATCAGAACGGATATGCATGTATTACATGCATTGTATTGTGGATACCAGAAGCACCGGATCACTATAAAATACGCCATTTGTTCTGTTAGTAACTTTCTTCTCTTACACGGCCATGTTATCGTTAGGTAAGATACAAAATGAAAGTTTTGTATTTATTCAAGAAAAATATTCTGATTCTGATGATACCACGGGTAAAACTGAAAAATGTATTTATTTCATAGATCCTAAATTTTTTTACTTTTGAATCAAGGAATTTTAACGGATACTATCTGGGCCACGTTATCGTTAGATAAGATGCACAATTAATTTAAAACACAATAATACGTCGTAAATCCTCAATGCATTCACCTTTATAATAATTTCAAATTAGTCAAATCTAAATCGTAGAATTTCCACGGGAACTGGCTAGTACTATATACATATACAATAAATACACTATCGTTTTTATTACATAAGACTGATTTGATTGAACCGTTCATTCAACCTGCGTAAATCAGATGTGTACATAAACTTGGAGAAGTTCTTCCCAAAGAAAATTAGGTCTTCGTCTCATCGCTTTTCGACAGGATTTGAACCCTGGCACTTTTTTTAGTTCAGGTCTTCATTATTTAATCATAGAAAAATCATCAGACCCACCATGTCCGCTTTCAAGACAGAATAATTTATTAATTAAACTTGTTTAACTGAATCGAACTCTTTACTACAAGAGAAATAAAATGTAATATTTGCATTTACAAAAGTTTATAAATAAGAAAAAAATGACCGGCCCTAACAGGCCCACGCAGTCTCCGACATAACACACATTTGTTGGTCTTTCAAAGCTTATTTTAATAGTTTAATTTTCATTCATGTTAAAGTATTTAATTGATGCATGCTGTAGCTGTTAAATGACTGTGCTTAAATTCATGTAAGTTAGCTTCATAAAGTGACTTTTTAGACTTTTCATGCTCAGTGGCAGAGGAATTAATGGGATTGGTGGCTTTAATCAGTTGCGTTATCTGAAATACTTGGGTAGTTGAATTTATTCTTAATTTCGTGTAATATATCGGTTATGGATAATTATGAATGATTTGAATGAATTATGAGAATTTTTATGCACAAAATGTGAATTTTTAGAGTGGGAAAATACCTGATGCTATATGAAGGCACAGATTTATGGAATTCTATGTAAACTATGTAAATTGATTGTCATGTAAGTCGGTTATTATGTAAACTGATTACCATGTAACCCGATTGCTATGTAAACTGATTACCATGTAACCCGGTTACTGTATAAACCTATTACTCCATAATTTGTCACTTAAAATTGCCTCACACAAACTCGCTGAAGTCTGCAGAGGAGCTGAAATAATATTCTCACCTTTTCTAAATTTTATTCTCTGAAATAGGACTTAT
>VCRD01005093.1:0-31286 GCA_006783055.1 Trinorchestia longiramus
TGTTCGAACCTTTGCGAACATGATTAAATGTGATTAAAGAATCATGTTCGCAAAGGTTCGAACTTCACACCTGCAACACAAAGAAGACAGCATGTTAGCAACGGTTAAAGGGTGAGTACATTATTTTGAGACACCCTGTATATATATAATAACGCAAATGGATCTGTAAAAATGTGCCGATTTTCAGTCGATGTTTCAGACTTGAAAACTTTTGTTCAACTCTCACAACGAACATGTTGTTTTCACATTTTCCCTTACTGGTGTAAGGGTGAGCCTGGATTGGTTTCATTAGATATAATTTTTTAGTACGGCATATGATGGACACAATTTTTCCATAAATCATTCCTCGTTGTGACAAAGACGAGTAGTTGATCAAGATGCTTGGGGAAACCAGACGGTGTATTTTCAAAGTTGAAGATCTGCTGATATTTCAAGTGGAATCTTATTTGCTGTCAACCTTGAATCAATTGTGTGTGTCAAATTACATTGCAACAGTAACAAGGACCAAAAATAGACATCTTAAGAAAGTCGTGTGCTGTCGATATCAACATGGCTATAATAACAGTTCTTTACAAGTCAAGCATTTTCACTTTAGCCGTAAAAGTAACGTGGCAAACTTAAGACTACATACATACACATGTTTTGTTCTAAGAGTTTCTAATTTAGAGATTCAAGGTAACTTAACACATGATAAACATGATTTTTTCCATAAATGTCATGAGCTCTAATCGAGTCGTCAAGCATAATGGTGACCTGGCGAAGGAATTACATACTTAACTCTTAAGTTCACGGAGATAATTCGCTTGAAGACACCAGCATGTTCGACCGTGCAGAAAATTAGGTCTAAATTAACAAATCTTGTGTCGTAAAATCGGCCCCAGAAAATACAACAATAAAAAATCGCCACATATTGTGCACCAGAGAAGTTTTCACTAGTATTTCACATACTATGGAAAAGTTCGCCTAAAAGTAAAATAATTTTGGCAAACTTGATAACAAAGTTCAATCTAACTCAGCATCTGATATAAAATATCTTATGGATATAAATGTTGACAATGCAAGCACTATACCAACAAAGAATACATTGTTAATCATTATTTTATGTTCACCAAGCGTCAACTCAAGAGTGCAAAATAAAATGCCAGTCCAAACCGCAACCTCCGAGACTATTCATCACACACTTCATATTCCCTCCGTATCAAACGTGCACATATCGCATGTTCATAGGAATCATTGTACCAGCCATAATCTACATTGATGTACGGTGTAGTAAACTAGCACTTAAACTCAATAAAAAATACCTAGCACCGAAAGTTATTATTCTACATATGGTATAATCACCACCGGAAACATTTCAATGAAACTAAAAACTCAAAGATGAATTAAGACACCATCAAGAAACATCGAAGAAACTTGTACAGAACGAGGTCCGTTGTACAATACCTCTTTTTTTCCCCCAGGAAGAGGCAAGGAAAACATAATTCTTATTAAATTCTAATAGAAAACTATATATTAAAGGCAAAGATAAGGCCTACGTACCTACAAAATTGTACCCGCCAAACAAACGCATGCAGTGAGTAACTGCGAAGTGAGAACCGCAAAGTATCACAACGGTTAAGACACATGAGATGCGGAGCTCAGGAATCCTACCTGATTTCGAGGAGCGTCAAGTCTCTACACACCACACAGAATTTGATATACAGGAAGCGGAACTCAATAAATTTACCTAGTCGTGAGGAGTAGCAAAAACCTGAATTGAATACAACAACACACAGGAAGCGGAGCTCAGGAATCCTACCTAGACCCCGAGGTACTCTAAATCCCCCCAAAAACTTAAAAAAATGTTTTCCTTTACCGCACTGAATGAAATGTGATACACAGCAAGCGAACGAGTGCCAGGGTGTAATGTAATTCACGCTTTCACTAAGAGAGACACCCATAACAGTACATAAATAAGTTTGATACCATATCTGTACATAAGTTTCAATTTAAATTTCCACTACATAAGCACAAAACGTTACATTAGTAAGGAAAAGTTATCAGAGAACACCAGAAGATGAATCAAACGTATAAGAGAAATTACACCCTTCCCTCCAAAAAATCAACTTAAAATTAATTTACAAGAGGCTCATTACAAAAAAAAATAATCAAGAACAAGCTAGACAATTTTACAGCCAGAAATATAATGAATTTTGCTTAAAATTCCACTCGCATTCTGAAACTCCATTTCTAGTGATCAGAACTTTACTGAGAGACCAGGATGAGCTTCTAGCTTCTACCATGCACATTAACTCACACTGAAAAATATGAAACGGAGGCACCAATACAGGAACGAAGGAGATTGTGCTCGATCAGGTTACGAAAATGAAACATCGGTCACCTTTTCTCACCGAAGAGCAAAATAAGGAGTTAGACTTATTCAAAACTACAACCATGACCACATGATCACAGCAGCAGGAAGCTCACGGTATCTCTGATACGGACGCTGAATAAGACGGACACAGTTTACCTCAACTCCCTAGAAATCAGTTTAGGAATCTTCACATTTACAGGAGCCTCAAATCACAAAGTACGCTGAGAGACAACGATCTTGAAGGCAATTCCCCTACACCAATCAGTATCAAATACAAATATGAGAAAATATCTGAAAAATTACGATACTCTATGTATTAGATCATTACTCATATAAGATCAGAGATTCACGAAGAGATTTATTTTTTCAATCAGGGTTATTCTCCAGATGAAAAGAGATGAAGTAAGCCCCAAATATATTGTTCAACGATGTTAATAAGTTCCATCAATATGGCGGCGTCATGACAAGCGCTTGTTATTAGACTATTTCGGCCCCTGAACTACATGAGCTGTCGAAGGTAGTAGAACTCAATGATGTCACATGCAATACCAGTCACACGCACCTTAAATATCACAGTTTATCAGTCATAATTCCTGCATCTTCCGGCAGAAGTAGCATTTGGTACAGAAAACGAATAACCCCAGTGGATAACACATTCTAGCGTCTCTACGTACAAATCACTTCAAAAGCTAGAAAATTCCTCGACAAAGACGGTAAGTATGCCTCTACAGGTCAATGCACAACGAATAACTGAACGGGAAAAGACTGGTAAATAACAAAGGGAAATGTCCATCGGCAAGTCCAATGTGGAAACCGATTAGATAAATTATATAATTCACCTCACATCATATGTAGAAAACCGATAAACATTACAATTATTTCTATAACTAACTCCATACCAGACTTAGAGGGCAACCGCAATGTGGAAAACGGTTAGACAAACGCCACAACCAACCTCTTAGCCCCAAAGCTGAAACCGGTTAGGCAACCCCTTCACCTAACTTCAGCACAAATACATTCAATACAGAGACCAATAAAATACCAATACTTGTATTGAAGATATTAGTGAAGTGAAAAAGGGTCATGTAAACCCGAAGTAACCCCACAACAACAACATTGTTATTATTATACTCCTTGTTGAAAACAAAAACAACAACAAACAAACCACGAGTACCCACAATGCTACCTCAGTTGTCAGCCACCAAGGTGGTTTTGATACAACTGCTGAGAGAGAAATACTTACCAAAGATTTATGAGCTCCGATTTGGTCGTAACTCCTGTAATTTTAACATCCCTTGTAAAGCTCCAGAAATCGCTGGAAAGAGAAAATGTTGCCTAATAATAAAGGTAATTTCCTAACTAGCTCTCCCGGATCAGCAAATAACTGATGAAGACAGACACCATGAACATTACAATAATGATGCGAGGCACAGAACTCCCGTTCACTAAGTATAGAAGTTTATAGTTAGTTCTGCCCACACATAACTCTAAAATCAGCTCCGAAAACACATACAAATCAGCGTCATTGACATAACTTGGCTATAGTCAGCTGCGGCAAGATATAATCAGCATCGTTGGCATATATATAACTTGGCTATTGTAATTTTCTCCGACATATAACTTTGTTAGGGACAACTATAACCTGGTTGGGATAGTAAACCATGTCATAAAAATCTGGAAAAAGTCTTCGCTATCTCTAATAACAAATAACAACCGCTACAGATTTGTAGCTAAGGCAGTTTCTTTGCATATTCATTTGTGAAGATAGGACTTCTATAAAGGGACGGTATGAGCCTCCATAAATACATGATATTTTGAGCGCTCCAAAACACACAGACGAGAACAACATTTCAACAACAAAGTGAGCTTTGCTCGCTAGTGTTTTACGTAGTATACAACACAGAAAGTACAGCGAGGGAGGTCTAGTTAAGCATCCTTTTGATGAAACCAAAAGGTAGAAATAAGAGGCTAAGATGGTTTTATCAATTAAAAGAAATAAACTATTGAGGGAGATATCAATTACTGAAGTATGGTTGGCTGCTTCATAGTGGATATGTCAAGACCTGGAATAACGAATTTTTCATACATAGGCATACTGGTGCAAAGTTATGTAAATGTCATCAAATATAATTTGATATTTCAATGAAGAATGCAAAACTACGAAAAAAACTGGAAAGTAATCACCTGCATTTACTGAAAGCGCTTTGTACATTAAATAAAAAGACCAAGAAAATACCAACTCTTACATTCAAAACATGGTGAAGCCAATACCTTCAATACATACATTAATAACTACCAATAAATGTACTGAAAAAATAGGTGAAAGCAATATCTTTTATATTGAAACAAAGCATTAGCTTCACCCCAACTGAGATAAAAGTGTCAACACTTTCATTACAGACGTGTGAAGGCAAATTTTGACACGCAAGTAAGAAGGCTTCATCTGTACCAGATTTGAGCACTTTATACTTGCGCACCAACACACTGGTACCACATCAAGGCTGCGCAGATGAAGACATTCCAACTCTTCTAAAGAAATGACTCCAGATTTTGCACCACACAAGACAAATGTAGAATCATTGCAGCAATAGCTGTGTTAACTTCATTTGTTAGTCCTGAAGTGCCCAGTAGTCAGAACACAGCCCCGTTATGTTCCTACAATGAAATAAGATCATATTCCTTCAATTGAATATTATTATTTTAGTCCTAGAATGTAACATCAGGAACTCTAGCGCATGGACTTTTAACCCTTTCCTGCATGATTTTAACTACTACCCAAAAGCCTATTCAATCCATATTTTAGGCTTAATTATGATACAATAAAGATGCAAAGTCAATTTTTCTACAAAAAAAAAAAGTTTTTTCTTAAAAGAATCTCAATTTATTGAATAAATAAATTTCCCGATAAAAAAATTGCAGCCGTTTAAATGTAAAGCAAACATGCTTGAATACCATGAATACAAGTTATATAACTTCCAAAGTGTAGCATCACATACAAGAGGCTGCAGGAAAGGATTAAAAATCATACTTGCAGAGCGTCATCGATAGTCTATGTTAGTTTTTTCTTCGACGTGCTAATTTCGAAGCACATTGCAATTTTTGCTTGAACTTGAGCACCTATTCTATCCATTTTCAACATAATCCATTCTCCGCCTGTGTCCACCTGGCTGTGCCACATAAACACCCTATGCCTATGCCTTATTACAAGAAAGACATAACATTTCTCACTCCAATAGCTTTCATGAAAAAGTAACGCATCGCCATCATTTCCATCGAAATTTCGTAATCACGTACCAACACATTTATTGATATTTTCCATGAAAACAGGAAATTTAAAAACTATGTCGACATTTTCATTGAAAGTAACTAAACAATAATTAACACTATTAAAATATTTTTCATTCTGATTAGCTAGCCTAGAATAAACGGAATTTATTACTAAAATTCGTTTTCCAATCATAAGTTCTATTCTGAAGTTTTATTGACATTCGCTAAATTTAATTTTGTATTAATACATCATAAATGCGCCCAACAGCAACACATGAAAGCTGATACGAATGACGTACTTCAACCAACTGTTCTACTAACTAATCATATCAAATGGTTACAGAGAAATAAAATAAATAATTCATACATAAACTTAGAGTTTCCTAGCCTTGTCCATATATACAAAAAAATCCAAAGCATGCTCGGGCAAGAGCAACTGAGCACTAAAATACAAGTGATATCGAAATAATAGCGAGCGAAAAAGAAAAAAGCAGAAAAACCGTTATAAAAAAGAAGCGCAAGTAGCCGTGAATAAATATCGTACAGTTAAATATGAATACGGCGACCCAAGCCGAACAAGAAATCGTACTCAGAAGAAAACGCGAGTTCTCATTTTGAAATGACCAAACCGAGATGTCATGTTGAAACGACCTAATGTTCCCAGGCTTCATGAACTTCATACAAATTTCGTCGTACTAAAAGAACAGTAGCGCGCAGTTGAACAAACAATTTTAACCAACTCCATGTTACCGCAGCACTAAAACACTGGTCATAAAATTCTCAAACTCCACAAAATTCCCAACTCCACAAAATTTCAGAACTCGAGATCAAGGAACACTACACATATCATCGGTCAACATTTGTTCACGGCATCTCCCATGCACGCTGCAACAACAGAGCTTGAGCACTCGTCCAGTTTCATTGATGTTTGTATTGAAAGAGTAAATGCAACCACTCAACGAGAATTTGCCTGAATTATATAGCTCATAGCAAAACGTCATATCCTCGGACTCTTAGCGCCCCATTCACCAGGTGTTTTTCTCGTTTTGGTCATTTAGGCACGTCTTCTTTCTCGAAACTTAAAAATAAATTTAAAACTATGAAATACATTGCTGCATAGATGTATAATTATTCGTAAGATTTTTCACCACTGTGAAGTTTCTATATTCACAGAGAGGTTATCAAAGAGACGGAAAAAAGACTGAAGTTTATAAACTACTCAAACGACTCTAGTACGAGGTCGGTGGTACGGTACGCTGGTCTTTCTCACTGCCGAGAAAGAGATGAAAAATAGAAGAGATCGGACAGAAAAACACATAAAACTATAACACGAAACTCCCATCGGCCTGCTGCAAAAACTGTTGCTGATCCATCAATACTGAGACCAGCAATACTCTGATATTCTTGATACCATCAATACTACGAGACCAGCAATACTCTGATGTTCTTAATACCATCAATACTACGAGACCAGCAATACTCTGATGTTCTTAATACCATCAATACTATGACCTTCGCTGCTTACTCCGGTACCACCAGTGAGACGAAATAAGAAGTCAGAAAGATGGAACAGATCACAGTAAAACAACTGAATTTTGCGATCTACACAGCTGTTGTTGTAATGTTATAAAGAACATAACTACACATCAAAGTCAAATTATTTACAAGATCACCGTTTTTTAGGACATTGACAGCTTTCACCCCTTAAAGCATAAGATTAAAATTCTCAAAAACACTGGAACCACCCGTCTACCCCATATGATTCGTAGCATCCAATCCTCTGCGGTATAAAAAATGCTTTATGCTTGCTGATGTGCGTCATAACTTATCGATAAATCATGATATTAAAGGAAAACTACCCTGAACGTAGCCTTCAACTCACTGTAAATCTAAACTTCGCGAAAAGTCGGTTAAGAGACATGCTGGTACCCAGCAGCATCAAAGAATTTACACATTTACACATCACTATCCTCAAACCAGCGTCAAGAATGTGCTAATGAGCTTCAACGCGTTCTGTGTCGACGACTAAGCGCATCTCGTTGGCTTCGTTATGAATGTTCAGATCAAGTACCATAAATAATATTACATTCCTGGTTAAAACCCCAGCCACAATAGGAGCGATCTCGGTAGTCATGCACGGAATAATGAGGTAATTGACCGATAATAAGTAGCAAGTTACAAGATTGTGCGTAAGTCATGAGCATTGACCGCCAATAAGTAGCAAGTAACAAGACTGTGTGTAAGAGTATGAGCATTGAACGACAAAGTGGCAAGTCACAAGATGGTGTGTTAGTCAGAGTATTGTCCGCAAATAGAGAGCAAGAAGAGCATAGCGCACCCTACAGTGGCAAGGTATCACAGATACTGCACAGTAAAATTCTGCAGCTTAAAAATTTTCCAGGTACTGCAGAAGTTTATTTTTTCGTTGCTGCAATTTTTAATAAGAGGGTTTACAAAGTGCAGTGGATAAATCGCAAGCTTTACGTAAACTCGATCATGAGGCATTTTTGATGGCGACGAAGCGCCGGAACGAAGATACATAGCGGAGGTGAAGATACATCCCGGTAATGGAGATACATCACAGGAGTGAAGACGCATCCGAGATAGAAGGGTATCACAGATACTGCTGTCGTGCTGGAGGAGGGCTGGCAGACGGGAGTCGAGTTTTCTGGGAGCGGGGAAACCCTGGAAACAAAGCATTTATATACACAGGTGTTCAAGGTATCGTATACAGTAAACACATGATCCGTGTGCGTTTGTATGGAGCAGTACAAACGGAACCATCGTGCACGCACAATGGCAGGATAAAGAACTGTTCAGACGGTAGGGCAAATAAGGAGAGCGTCAGTTGGGCTTCATTTGTTCGAAGAGGGAATTTAATTTCCTAACATACAGTGCTGAAATTTGGAGCCTGCTGAAGTACAATTTGTAGGCGTCAAATATACACTGTGAAATGATTAAATTCTCAATATAAAACTAAAACACTTTGCAATTTAGTTTACGGAGTGAATAGGTTTTGAAAATACAGATACAAGATTATATAGTTATTTTCATCAATGTCTTCAAAAATATCAATTCAATACAAAATCTGAAAAGCAGCAGATTATCACAATTACTAGTTCAAGATATCGGGTGCAAGTACCCGATCAGCTTTCCATTCCCATTGAATGAAAGCAAAGTAAAAAAGAAAAGACTCAGTCTACCTAACTTCCCCCACTACAAGCTCCTGCAACACAAAATACTGGGCTGCATCAAGGTTATGGGCTACGCTACGTAAAAATATCAACGGATGCTTCAGAACTCACCACAATCCTGTACTACAGAGGTGAACATGCTGTGACCAACGCTAGCACTCTTCTGTAAGGGGTTTGTTACGTGGTTGCTGCTGCCCCCTTTGTTGTTTTTGAAAGGGGGTCCACCATCACTCAGGTCTCCCTCAACACCACCAGGTGCAGCGGTCCCGCGTTTGAATTTCAGTTTACCAAAGGCCCGGGATAAAGGCTTGGGAGACATGGGGGACCCACCACCGGCACTAGTTCTGCTTTCTTTACCAGGGTTCAAAATACGTGGATCTGTCTTTGTGCTTTTTTTGCTGGACTTTCCCTTGAAGAGAGGCGTAGAAGCTGGGCTAGAAGTACGGTTACCTTCCACGTCATCATTCTTTGATTGACCTGAGTTTCCAAGGTCATGGGCATCAGCTGCAGTGTCTTTTTTGTTTTCCTTTTGTCTGATGGAATCGGATCTCGCTTTGAAGCTTTTGTTACCCATGCTTTTGGAGGATAATTTCAAGTTTTTTTTCTTGGCGACAGACTTCTGAGTTTCGACGGGTTCGTCAAGCAAATTCTCATTTTGTGGCGACGACTGAAGAATAGTATCGGTCTCAGAAAAATCAGTAGTCGCTTTGGCAGCTGATCCTTTATTAGGATGCACATAAGTCTGTTTCGCAGGCTGTAGCGGGCTGAGCTTTGGATTCGTACTCACATTACCTCGAAGTTTCTTGAACAATCCTGGAACCGAAAACTTGCTAGGCACAGAACTGTGAGGACTTGAAGCGCAGGTGCCGTTACCGTTAACTTTTGCAGTATGCTCAGGATCTTGGTCTTCATTCTCCTGCCCGCCACGGTCGGAGCCGTGCACCAGAATAGCACTGGATGTCAACGACCGCTGCAGGTACGAGTGTGGCGATGGAACCGTGTGAGGAAACGAAGAGTTGCCAGGTGTCGACGGAGAGTTGGGTAATGTACTTGGATTGTGAGGAGATGAGCTTGGATTGTGAGATGAGTTTGGATTGTGGGGAGATGAGTTTGGATTGTGGGGAGATGAGCTTGGATTGTGGGGAGATGAGCCAGAATTGTGGGGTGATGAGCCAGAATTGTGGGGTGATGAGCCAGAATTGTGGGGTGATGGAGTTGATGACGTCATGTACGAAGACACATCAGCAGAGGCACGTTTATTAAATTTCTCGCCACGTGTCCGGTTCTGGCGATGTGGATGAGATGAAGATGACTGATGAGGGTTAGCCTGAGAAGGCGATGAGTGGTGATGGTGATCATGACCAAACGCAACTGTCTGTTGTGAGTAAGGCTTCCCTGGATAGTGGCAGTAAACAGGATGATGGTGATTAGAATCGTTGGGTGAAAATGAACTGCCACCTTCATCTTGTGATAATTTAACAGAAACCGGAGACTGTTTCGCCTGGGTCTGTGGTAGCAGGACGGACGAGCCAGGGGGTTTAGACTGAGTGGATGATGAGGAAGATGATGAAGATGAAGTATGATGGAGGCTGTGGTAATGCTGAAAAGCCACGAGATGGTGATGGTGATAGGGATGGTCACTGTTGGTGCCGTGATAGCTTTGGCGTTTGAGCTGTGCCTGGAGTTCATCTCCCTTGCTGCTCCGTTTTTTGACCCCTGAAGGTACATTCCTTTCCGAGTTGTGCAGTCCTTGAAATTTTCCTGAGACAGGCCGGGAGTTGAAGGATCCGGTATCCCTGGTACTGCTACTGTTATCCCTGGTACTGCTGCCGGTATCCCTGGTTCTGCTGCCGGTATCTCTGGTACTGCTGCCGGTATCTCTGGTACTGCTGCCGGTATCCCTAGTACTGCAGCTGGTATCCCTAGTACTGCAGCCGGTATCCCTGGTTCTACTGCCGGTATCCTTGGCACCCCTACCAACTTCATTAGTACTGCTACCGGTATCCTTAATACTGCTACCGTTAGTACCAGCAGCACAAGTGGATCCAATACCGCTTTTATCATTGCTAGCTGATCCATTGCTAGTTGCTGCATCACTAGCAGACGCGTTACCGTTCTTCGGAAGGTCCCCTCCGGTGTCACGGGCCCGTCCACTGGAGTGAGCAGCGCTGGTGTAAACAGGAGTGCAAGAAAACTGAGGTGCGTGCGAGTAGAGAGATGAAGAAAGAGTTGGTGCAGGAGAAGTCGTTACAGGAGGTACAGGAGGAGGCAGGAGGTGGTGCAGAGCAGTTTTTGCAGGCAGTGCTGGAGGTGCATCAGAACCGTCATCGCCAGCACCATGAACGCTCTGCGACACAACACACTCTAGGTTTAGTCCCACAACTTCACAAAGATCTTCCCCATTGTCATGCTTAAGATAATTTGGCATTGGCATTCCTACAGTATGGAACGGGTGGCAACAAATGAATGGACCAAACGGCTCGTTTCTATAGCCCTATTCTATTCTTACGTATTATAACATGTTACACTATGGAATGGCTTAAAAGTTTGACAACTACTGTTAATGAAGTTGAAGCGAAGGAGAATATTTCAAAATAATATAAACCTGCAACATATTTGACCACAGGTAACAATAGCAAGCCGTTCCACCGTCATTAAAGGCACTTTAAAAGATAAGAAGCAAAGCTTGAGATATAATTGAATACAGTGCACCATCCGTGAGAAACTTCATATAATGGTGCAAAGAAATAGCACACGAACACCATGTATGAAACACTTTATGTTCAACTGTGAGCATGGAAGTAACTATGAAATTATGAGTTTTTCCAGTGAAGAGGATCCTATAGAAAATAAACTAGCTTAATTGTGTGCATGACGTATCCAGTTTCGTTACGAGACATGAAAATGATTTATATACAGGGTGCGGCAACAGAACTACCTTTTTTCAGTGTTTTGTTTTGAAAAAAGAAAGCTATGTTGCCGCACTCTGTATTTCACGGACACAAGAAATGTAAAGCACACAAACAAAGAATCACACATTTGAGGGCAAATACCTAACAGTCGAAGAGAACTGATAATAATGCTAACTGTACAGGTGAAATAAGGCAAGGAAGAGGTGGAGGAAGTTGGAAGCATATGCTGGCTCCTGTACAGGGCCTATGAAGTACACACACCACAGCGGGAGTAGTAGAAGTAGTAGTACAGCGTGTCCAGAAAGTAACTGTACACTTCATTTTCATCAACGAACATGTTTCTATATGGAATATAGTAAGTAAATACGAATGACAATTATAAACAATATTGGAAGTGCCTCTTTTTAATATCAATACAAGTTTGAATCCACATGGACCGTAAGTTATTGTCCTGTCGCTTCTCATGTACGTTAGATATAATTCATTTTAGTCCCATATTCTGAATGCTTCGTTTAAAACTTGGATGAAATTGCATAAAAGACACCCTAGTGTGAGTGATAACTCGCGTGATATAGCGCTCAGTCAAAAAATAATTTGGTACTCAGAAGAATGAGCACAAGCTAACACGGAGGAAACCAATAAGGAGATCTCTTTATGTTGGGGTCATGAACACTTGTTGACACAGGACAATAACTATTGTATAACAAATACTCAGACAATAACCAAGGAAGTGCAACAAATACTTAGTCCATATCCAAGGAGATACGACAACTACTCGGTCAATAATCAAGAGGTACAACAAATACTCTGTCAACAACCAAGGAGGCACAACTACTCGGTCAATAACCAAGGAGTCAAGGAGAGGATCAGTAGTTCACAAAACACACGAGGCTGCTGCAGAATTTTGGCAATTCAGTGCAAGCCAAATTATCACTTGGAACTCAGAAGCGCAACAATAATGAATTAACACGTATTATTTATTTCACAATTACATATACGAACAAAATGATACGTATTATTAAATGCAGGTATATGTCTGTGTGCCATGGAACGACACACAGATGAAAAGCAGTTCTTGGGAGCTGTTAATAGCAGGTAACACGTGAAGGCAACATCCAATCAACGCTCGACCTTGAAACAACAGATTATTCAGGAAGCGAACCTGAAGATTTCAGCGTGGCGTCACTGCCGCCAGCCAATAGCGTTGCACCGCAGGGGAAGTCTGACAGTGTAACGAAAATGTCACCACAGTCGGTTCAGTCGAACGTTATGGAAATTACGAGAAAAACGCCATAATAATGAACAAATAAAGCGCAGTCAACACGGTCTAATATCTAGGCAATGATTAACCGTAGGATTGCAATTGTCGAGAATTTAGCTCGGTACGTTATGCATAAATAGCAGTACGTTATAAGTGTTAGAGCAGTGATCCGTGATCGAGACAGGCTCTAACACGAAGATCAGTTTAACGACCGTGAGCAGTGGTTCGTGATAGTTCTATTTTTAACTGAATTACCTAAACTCTATGAATGAAATAGCCATGTCTTGCCGCACTCACTTACAACCAAATTTTAAATATGATTTCAAATTTCAATATTCCTTCCAATTTAAACAACCTTTCAAAATTCAAATCCTTTCACATTTCAATATTCTTTGAAATTTCACTATAATTTCTACGTAAATTTAGTGTTGTGGTAATACAATTATTCATAATCCCCTTAATCCCCAAAATTAGGCACCCGTATTTCTATTTTGAGCATCTTTCTATTCCTCATTCATCCATCCATCTATTTCCATGTTTCTGCTATTCTTCCCAGCACACTCTGTCCCAAATTGGTGTTCTCCCGACCGGTAACCGCCACTATTTTAACTTCTGGATCGGCAGAGAATGTACACGTCTTTGTCAACTATGCCTTTTTCAGATATAGACGCGTGTACGACTCCGCCCGAAATAGATATGTTCATAATAGTATTACAACCATAAAATAACAAAATATGGAAATGCAAGTTAGATATGAATTGAGCATAAAGCCTGATTTACTAACAACAAATAATGGCTGCAAATGAAACAATTTCTTGAAATAATGGGTGATGAAGGAGTACCATCGGTATTCTCGGCCAGTGCAACTTTACACCACAGAGACCCAGAATTATCTTTAGGTATTATTATAATTATCATTATTATTATATTCCTGGTTTAACCACGTCAGCTTTTGGTATACATAATGCAGGTGCAACGTCGGAGTACGTGACAGGAAGTTAATGGTAGTCTTCAAAGGAGTGACGAAGTTTCGCTCTGTGAATTAATCCATGTTGAAAGAAGCGAAATAATGAAGGCACTTTTTTGCATCTCAAGGGGCTTCGTTTTTGCAATAGGTAAATGTTGTGCGACATTCATGCACGATTATAAAATTAATAAATAGTTATCACATAATGAAGAAAAAATAAACAATGCGTGACGCATGTAGCGCAAAAAAACGACTAAAAACTAGCTGTTCAACAATGAAAAAAAGTCATAAAATCTTCAGTAAAGTGTCGTAAGAAAGAAAATTAGAAGAGTCGATGTGGAACAGATTGAAATAATATGGCTAGAAGTAACGTGCTATTCTCAACAGAAGAACGTAGAGCAAATAAGGAAAGCATTACAGAATTACCAGAAAAGAAGAAAATTATTAAATTTAACGCAGAAAAAAAAACTCGACCATGACGCACTGAACTCGAACAAAATAGAGTCACTGCACAAGACATAAGAGTACGAAATAAAGTGCGTCAGAGTAACGAGTAAGGATGTGGAAGATCGACTCGTTCCTGCAAACAGAGTAAGAAATTTTCCATTAATTTTCAATTAGAAATGAATTTTCACGACTTTGATACATAGATATTGAGCGGATAGCAACTCAATCGTCAAGTTGGCCTACGCAGTTCACACATCAGACTCTTAGGAACAAGGAATTTATGGACCATAATAACGATTAACTTTTTTTTGATGGTCGTCTAAGTTTTGCTGTCACTAACACAGTGCATAAAATGGACGGAAATTAACTTACTCTCTTGATTGGAATCCTAAGTTTTGCTACCACTTGCACAGTGCATAACATTGACGGGAATTAACTTTCTCTCCGGATGGTCGTCCTTCCAAATTTGCCCTCACTAACACAGTGCATAAAATGGACAGAAATTAACTTTTTCTTTTGATTGGCGTCCTCCCAAGTTTTGCTATCCCTAATGTAGTGCACAAAATAGATAGAAATTAAATTTCTCTCTTGATTGGTGTCCTAAGTTTTGTTATCCCTAAGATGGCGCAAAGACGTAATTTAGAATTAGAAACAGGCGATAAGATTTCAAATAAGTTGAGCAGTGTCTAGGTAACCTACATGCTCATAGTTATAGTACTTCACGATCCTGGCCAAAAAATCTACACACTTCAATGAAGACCCCCTGTGTTATATCCAAGAAGAAAACTAGATCTAAATTACACGTGTTCCACCGAAACTCTGCCGGAACAACACATGGGAAATTTCAACTGGAAAAATTAGGAAAAAAAAAGACAAAGAGTTCCGTACTTCCGCACTAAACCCACAACAGATTCTTGCAAGCAGTACTACTGGTACAGCAGCTGGAATTATGTGACATGCGTAGTAACACAAGGGTGGACCAAATGCCTTATCCTCTTGCCTTATTCTAGCTCTGAATGCTGGATATGATGACAACGAGACAACAATGGATTCACTACGGTAAACAATGAATTCGCTAGGATAAATTCTGTTTTCGCTATAATAAACGACAAATTCGCTATGATAAACGATGGACTCACTACGATAAACTATGAATAAGTAAAAGATTCACAACGATAAATGATTTCGCAATGATAAACTACGATTTGGTCATGATAAACGACAAATTTACTACAATAAACGATAAATTCGCTACGATGAACGAATAATTCGATATAATAAATGATAAATTCGTTACGATAAATGAAAAATACTACGCAACTACGATCTCTGCCTCAAAAACCTGATCACTATTTTCGCTCCAATTGCTAGAATATTTCTAAAACGTCTTTCATGGTCGAAAACATATCATTTTGGTTCACCCAAAATGTGAAGAGACACATGGAACTTGCATCTCTTTAGCAACAACTTGAACGCAACTAGAAAACAACAAGTAACATCAGCTAGTTGTTACTCTACTAACTAGTTACTAGCAATACAACTGTTTTCTCACTAGCTTCTAAATGCATTTTGCCCCTTTCATCGAGTTTTTGAGTATAATTAAAAAAAAACAACGTAGTAATCCAGTTCTACTACTAAATCTGAAAAAAGCTAAATAGCACCAACAAATATGTAATATATTACAACTCAATTTTGTTTTGAATTAATGACTTGGATGGTCCACTTTTTCCAAGCTAGATACACCTAAGTTTTGTGAAGGAACTTGCAGTAACGAAAAAGTGATAACTCAAGTTTTAATATACTTCTTGTTACGCTGTTTTAGGGAAACCAGCATATATGTATATCTCTATCATCTGATGTGCAGGCCACGTAATGTACATAGTACGTGCTTCATGAAACTCTTCATGCAAATATCCTAGCGAAATGGACAACGTTATAAACATCAATACATTTCATCAGTATTAGTCCCATTTTGTCTTTTTATTATAATCGAACTTACTCTGCGATGTAGCAGCGGCGATGACGCACCACATCGACTTTCTCCAGTTCCTGCAACGATAAAAACATCATAAATCAGCTAGCAATGAAGGAATAGGTATCAATCGGGAAATAAATAATAAAAAACAGCATTACCCACCAAACAGCATTACCCACCAAACAGCATTACCCTACAATGTCGAGAGCTGAAAAAATTCCTGCAAGAACGCTACATGGGTTCATAACCCTATAACGACCAAGTTATTACCCCACTGAACAAAACATTGCATGAATTACCATTTATCTTTACTCGTGCATGTAATTTCACACTACTTTAAAACGAAACATTTAGAATATGGGTCTTAAGTGAATGATTTCTAATGGACTTTATAGAGGACGCTGGTTGTAGGGTTAATCATAGATCTAACAATTCCTTAGGTAAAACCAAGCGCATGCTGCGGCATACAGCAGCTCATCCTAGATCACCTCAGTCGTGTCAGATGGCGTTTTCTCACTCTCTCTCGTATCCATACTACTTGAGATAAGCAAGGGGCGGGGCTAAAATTCATTGGGGTATGTCATAGGTTTGTGGTGTCCCACTAATGAGCTGCGCCACAGACCTGTGATGAGAGAAATATGCTATGTCACAGATCTGTAGTGACTCACTCATGAGTTGTCACAGATCAGTGGTGACTTACCAATGTCCATGAGCTGCGTCACTCATCTGTAATGACCCACTAATGGGTTGTGTCACAGACGTCCTGTAAGTAACACAAAATGGCTAGAGTTTCAGTGGCTCAGACTACATCACACCTCAGGTCTCACACTTCAAACATCAGTCTATCTGTTACGTCATCACAGCAATAATGTAGTATCTAGTTATTATCATAACTATATTCACTACCACTTACTTTACTGTTATTACCACATTCCTGGTTTAGCCATAGCTGCCACAAATAGGAGTGGTCTCGGTCATACACGATATTAAATTTCATTCCTCACTTATTTTAAGCCTGTTGTCATTTAAGAAAGTAAGTGGGTCTCAGAGCACTAAGTCAGGTCTTCTCATAATGGATAGCCAAGTGAGAAGTTACATTCGTAGACGAGGAGCAGCAAAGTCATTGGGGCTGTACCTGTCCACCCACTTACAGCCAATGAAACTCACCTGCACAACAGAGCCCAGAGAACAGCACCATGAACTCACCCAGCCTCACGTCCGACGTGTTGTCAGCACCAGGAACTCACCAAGCCTCACGTCCGACGTGTTGTCAGCACCAGGAACTCACCCAGCCTCGCGTCCGACGTGTTGTCAGAACCAGGAACTCACCCAGCCTCGCGTCCGTCGTGTTGTCAGCACCAGCACCGACGCTGGAGTGCCGCTTCACCCTGGGGGGAGCGACGGGGACACTGTAAGGATCCCTGCCACCGGACTGGGAGGGACCGTCTCCCCCAGCACGGTCCTGTGGACGTGGCTGGCGCCGGAGTCGCACTGCGGAGTCACCTGTGGACACAATTGCGTTTAGTTTTTGCTATTTCATGAAGATCGAACACCAGAATTTAAGAAGAAAGCTTAATAGGCTTTATCGCATTTGTAACTTGAAATTAGATGATGTCCGGTGTTCTCAAAGTTGAAGTTATGGTAAGTGGAAGAAGCTTCAGGGGTATCATGAACGCATCAATTGAAGAAAGAGTCTGCATACATAATTACAAAATTATGAAGGCCTGACTAGCAGATTCTGGGGTGGCAGTCTGAACTTCCTATATCCTCCAAAAAATATTTGTTCTGTGGCATGTAGAGTATAAAAAAAACTGTTAACAATACTAGCCTATACTATACTATCATATACAACACTATCTTATGCTTGGTTGGTGGTCAGGTATAGGATAGGTCAGGAACAATTATAGGTCAAGCATAGTACACGCATAAAAATAGGTCAGGTATAATATAGGAAAGGAAAAATTCGAAGGTAAAGCAGTAGTATTAGCAGTAAATGTTTGCTAGCGCTTCGGTGGCTCAGACTATAGCGTGCCTAAAGCCAGGGTAAATAGAACATATTTGAAACATACAAAAAAACGCAGTCAATACATTGTGCTCGAAAAAGTAAATCATTTTTGAACAATCTATCCTGGTGAACATTCATCTAGGATGTCATTCACATGGTTCATACCTGACCACAAGCCACTAAAACTTCTTCCTATTTGCGCTGTCATTCACACAGTTCATACCTGACCACTACGTACCTACGATCGCAACGTCACCAACAATGTGGGCTTTGGAAGCGTAGAGATCATCAACACCACCAACAGAAGGACCATGGAGAGACCGAGACATATGACCTCCAGGTCTTGCAGACCCATGGTGGCGATTCCCATTACCCTCATCATGATCGCCACGGTCGTTGAAATTTCTGTTGTTGGGCAGCGCATTCAAATTGCGAGAGCCATGATGAACATTTTTGGGCGGGAGTTCTCGCTTGGCGTCCACAGGAATATTGTAAAGAGGCTCGAGCATTGCGCCAGGATGCGGTCGGTAAGGGGCAGTTCGCTCCATGCTCGGGAAATGCTGGTGAGGGTTTTTGGATTTGAACGAAGTTGGAGGGGGTGGTGGTGGCAGCGAGCGCGACTGACCGGACTCGGACAGGAATTTCTCGTAGCTTTTCATTCGCTGGTCGCCAAAATTAGCAGGTTTAGGAGGAGAGCCCGGAGACATCGGGTGGGCACCTTCAGGCGGAGTGCCGAGTCCTTTAGGCTGCGGAATCGCCATGTAAGGTGTATTGGGGGTCCGCGTGCCTTGTTTGGACGGAGTAGTGGGAGACGGGCCTTGGGGTTTGGTAATAAGAGAAAAAACTTCATTTTCTTGGCAAGGAGACCTTAGACTATTACTACTACTACTATTACTGTTGCAGTTGTCTCTACCAGTATTACTGCCAGCAACACACGGCCTAACCGACGATAAATTCTTGTGGTGCTGTAAAGTGGAAGCTCGTAAGTCAGACGTGTTAACATAAATAGGTTCTCTACTCTCCATGTAATAGTCACCGACGTACTTTGTACTTGAAGGAACACTTGTCTTCGTTGTTAGATCTATATTTTCTAAACTTTCTCTAGAATTTCCTTTCATTGAAGAAGTGTAGAAAGTTTTGCTTCCGCTGGACGATGTACCACTATTTCCTGATAAGGATTCTTTGGAGGCGTGTCTTCTTTCCAAACTGTTAGTAGAGGCTCGCAAGTCATCGTTCTTTGCATCTGCAAAAACAGGGGGAGTTCCTATTGAATTTCTCTCCCTGTTGCCCACTGAGACACTGCCACAACTTTCGTCCCACTTAACACAAGCGTTGCCTTGGTCCAAATCAAGGGGATGACCCAAAGTACCACCAGAACTCTTCGAATGAATACTACGTGTTCCACTACAATTTTCATCAATCAAGTTGCGCGAGAGTCGCAGGTTCTCATCTGATTTGCTAGTTTCTTTTATTTTCTCAAACCAGATCGTCTCGTATTTATGGACACTTTTCCGTGGACTTTCAAAGTCACTACATTCAGAAGGTGACTCGGTTTGACATTCTTCCGGAGATTCTACGATGTAAGGAGCCATTGGATCCTTTCTACTCGAATTTCCTTCAGCAAAATTTCGCTTGTTAGGCTTCCAGTTACTGGAAACGTTTCTCACGGCCTGACGGTAGCTGTTGCTTCTCTCTCGCGTCCTCAAACCGTGGGGTGCGATGCTAACTCTATTTTTAACTTCACTCATGAAAGAATCGGGAGCCCCTTCCATAGGTCTGTGAACTTTTTGCGATTCTAGTGATGAAGCTGAACTTCGAGTGGGAGATGTCGGATACGTAGCGTCTCCAGTGCTTCTCGGAGAGGAAATGTTTTGACTTGAAATGGTCGGGCGTTTGAGAGAACTTTTAGAGTCGGAAGGCATCAAAGAAGGCACTGCAGATTTGTTGCTGCCATGCAACAAGTAATTTTCACAATCTTGATACACCTGCCTAGCAATGGAATCTAAACTGCTACGAAGCGAGTCTTCATTGGGTAAGCAAATGGGATGCGCACAAGGGTTGTCAGATCGGTACCGTTCACCCACTATTTCTTTGTTGACAACTTCTACTACGTCATCATCACTGACATCATCTGAATGTTCACCGAAGTCAATTGGTTCGTAAACTGCTTTATTAGCAGAAGCGAGAGCTCCGCTAACAGTGTGCAGTTCCTCAACACTTTTCATGAAAGATGCATTGGCGTAATTTTTGTCACGAAATGCAGACACATCATCAAGGCTTTGTAGCATCAACGGCTCCGGCCGATCATCTTCAACGGGTGATCTGTCTATCGAAGTTGTACTTCCAGGCACTGACTTCGGACTGAGGTTGATGCTGGGGCTTTGTGGTGAACTTACAGCGCAGGATTGGCCAAAACTCATAGCCAGATCAGAACGATGCTTGTCGTCTGCTGAATAGTTGGCATAATCAGGACTTATTTTTTCAGATGCTTTCCGCCGAGAAGGCATGGGTACGTAAACACAGCGTTCACCTTCCACAGGATCAGCCACCCTCACAAAACGAGCGTTGACGTAAGGCTTTGGTGCCGTTGAGCCAGAATGGTTCTGTCGAGTCGGGCATGGCAGTTGATCGTAAAGACTTTGGTCGGAGTCGGAGCTAAAGGAAGATTTGTGAGTCGGTGAGCCGTCAATTGAACCAACGCGTTGTTCTTTGCCGGAACTGGACGGTGAACGATCATGAACTTCAACTGAAGGAGAAGAACAACTGAAATTCTCACAAGAGCCAACTTTGACTCGATTCTGGGCGGACTTCTTCGGAGGAATCTGGGGACGAAGGCCGTCTTCATCTTGAAAAGACGGTGGTCGAACAAGCAGAGATCGACTTTCATTTGAGGGAAACACAGCTAGTTTCTTGAATTCTACACAAGAAGGTGTATTTGTTGGCTCATTCCTACCACGTACGTTTTTTCCACTGACTCCATCATAGTTCTCAGCTTTGGCTCTTTCTAAGCTGAAGTAGGTATTGACTTCATTTGACGTTTTCCGGGAAAATTCAGGACTTCTGTTACCCGGATCAGAACTCGGGGTTTGTTCACGAGAGTACCGGAAAGACTGACTTTTCTTCTTGATTTTCACAGGTAAAGCCGGTCGATCATCGGACGGCGTTCTACTATGCGCAGAAGACGCAAGCTGGTCCCGTAAATGTTGTCTTCTCTTCGAATTGGGGCTTGGATGAGAAGGGAAAGAAGGCGGCTTGCTTGAGCGACCAGAATCGTACACAGAGTTCTCTCGAACTCCTCCCGTCCCACTGAACTGATTGCTATTGTCAGGAGAAACCAATTCCCGATTTAGATCGATTTGACCCTTGCAGTGGCCGTAAATAGGTGGAGGCGGAGGGCAAATGCGTAGGGCACCGGTTAAGTTGGAATAATTTTTATTTTGAGGATCCGAGAGCTGTGAAGGACGGCCCAAGTCAGGCTGAACATGAAGCAAGTTGATAGATTCCTCAGAACCGAGGCCTGGTCTTCTTCTTAGCCTCACAGACTTGGCACCAGAGTCACTGGCGAGGGACAAAGACGAAGCCCTCAGGGTCACAGAACTCGCACTTCTCGACAACTTCACATTGGACGGAGATCGACGAACATCATCTGGACATTCCACCACGGGAGCCACAGGTTTGCTGGTCTCAAAGAGTTGCTTCAGTTTTTGAATGCTAGGTCGCCTGTTGAGTTCCATGCTTTTGCGAGGCTTCTTCTCAGACGTGTATGGAGTGCCGATCTTCTGACTATGGTAGTTGTTGGAGTCGATCACGCCGGTTTGAGGGAAAGAGTCTTCTTTCTTTTGATACGGAAATTGTTGCCTTTGAGAAGCTTTATCGGCAGACCTTCGATACTGATTGAGCAATGGCTGATTAGGATTCGCATTACTTAGAGTACTATTCGAATTTTGTTGACCGAGGCGGTCTATACTACTCTCCTGATGTTGACGGTCCAGCATATGATGGTGCTGCCTCGAACTATCCAACTGATGTTGCTGGAAACTTTCGTACACTTTTTTATTGAGAGCAATGACAGGCGAGGGTGTCTGGCTGCGAGTGGGAGGAGTCGGAGGTTGGGGAGGCGACAACAAGCCTATGCCTTGCATGGGGTTAGGGGTAGTATTGGGAGTAGCTGAAGGAGTACCTCCCTGCGGGGTACTAATGGGGGTACTATATGGGGTACTTTGAGGACTCGAAGAACATTTCGCGAGCAGCTGTTGCTGCTTGTACTGCTGTTGCATTTGCTGTTTCAGCTGCTTGTACTTTTGTTTCAGGCGCCAACCGCTCTCACTGCTGAAATCCACCTCGTCAACCGGAGAGTCCACTCTAACAGAACTCTGATCGCTGGTTTGATGAGCCTGGTTGCCACGAACGCTGCAGTCGCATTTCTCATCGCGGCACCTGCAGCTGGTGCTAATTATTCTGTCACCATTAGCCATGGGTGAAGCTGGGGAAGAATCACTAGGAGGGTACATCTCTTGGAAGCGTTTGGGAGGTGGGTTTTGAGGGGAGGAAATGGGGGATTTCAGCCCAGAAGCTGGGGTGAAGGACAGCTCCCGAGGCTTGCTACGAGGGGCATCGCCAGCTTGTGAGCAATTTGCAGCCACGTCTGCCAACAAAAAACACGATTGAATTTTTTCTTTTTTGTGAACATTTTTTTACAAAGGAACGTGATAAATTTTGAACGAATATTTTACGAATATAAAAAGATATTTTTTCCAAGTTTTCGCCCTCGTACCTTTATGCAGTTTTTTCATACTTCATCACACAAATATTACTAAAAAAAAAAACAGAGATTTACTGGTTCTATTACTTAGTACTACACTGGAATGCAAAGTTTTGGGGAAATAAGAGAGGGATACAACCAACAATAGAACTATTAGCACGGATAGACATATGCACCTGAACGGAAGTCCGAGAGCGAGTTTTACGAACAGAATTCATCCCACGACAAAAAATAGTTCAAATTTACAGATGAAAATAAAATTTTGACAATCTGATATCCTCACAAACCGAAAATTGTGAAAACTACATACCTGAAACTATCAACAGGGATTCAATCAACATCTAAATTCAGGCTCCCAGCAAAACCCACCATCAGAACTGCACCCAGCGTAACCATTGCTGTCGCCCTGATTACTTTGTGGTGTCGTGCCGCTCTTCACAACGCAACTGCGGCCAGAGACCTGGGCCGACTGATGGACAGGATATCCGTTGCCGGCAGCGACGTAACCGTTGCTGGAGGCATGCTGCGGTTTGACGCAGTTTCCAGAAGCCGTCACCACGTTTCTTTGGGTATACTGGTGGTTGCTAGCACCCTCCTGAGCCACGGAGGTGTGGAGGCCGAGGGGAGAGCCGTCGAGGCAGATGTTGGCGTAGGGGTGCTCGTCGATGAGGGCAAGTCTGTCCTTGAAGAGATGACGCACGGCTCTGTGCAGCAGCACGTACTGGTCTCTGGTTTGCACCATGGCCACGCGCTGACGCCGCATCTCCTTTACCATCGCCAGCAGGTCCACGCTGTCCGGCAGCCGCTGCAACACAACAGCGAATTTAGAGGGATTGTGCTGCATTATTATTTTATTGGTATTATTATTATATTCCTGGTTTAACCCTGGAACGACTGATAAAAATAATCAGTATTGGAGACTAGGTGACACTGGGCCTCTAGGCTGAGCGACACTTCGTTGTTCCAGGGTTAACCACCGCAGAGATTGTGCTGCACAAAGAGCCGCTTTTGGAAACGTTTTGGATGATTTTGCCCAGGAAACCGCTGAATAAAAGAAGGTAAATTAGAGGAAATACGCTGCAAAATAGTCTTCTAGTTTGGGCATTTTAGATGATTTTACAGTACAACATCCGGAAGACGAAGGGAATGTGTTGCAAAGAAAGATTCGTCAGTGGATATTTTTAATGAATTTGCTCATGTAACCGCTGCAAGACAACCGGGAATTTCGAGGGAATGTGCTTCAAGCTAGAAGTTTTTTTGCTGGTATTATTGATTACCATGCGCCAAAACCGAACATTTATGGCGCATGTACTTCAAAAGGATACTTGTTAATGTGCCCTTTTTAATGATTTTATCCATGCAGTAGCAGCACCAAAACGAGGAATTAAGAAAAAACGCACTAAGGAAGGAGATTTGATCGATATTTTTGATAATTTTGATTATTATTAGTGTTACATGATACGCTCAATATCAGGCAACCCATCTTCTACATCTCCTATGTTGATCATAATGATGGTTTCAATGAATATGACGACCGTAATGATGGTTTCAGTGGATATGATCATAATAATGGTTTTAATAAATATGATTATCATAATGATGGTTTCAGTGAACATGCTGATCATAATAGTTTTAATGAATATGATGATTATAATGATGGTTTCGGTGAATATGATCATAAAAATGGTTTCAATAAATATGATGATCCTAATGGTTTCAATAAATATGACAACCGTAATGATGGTTTCAATAAATTTAATGATCGTCATCTTGGTTTCAATCAATGATGACCGTAATGATTTTAACGAACATGATGATCATTATGGCGGTTTTAGTTTACAACTGTGATTCTTATGTTTTCAATGTTATGATTTTCAGGACAAATAACTACAATAATCTTGAGAGTGCGGGCAGATCACTCCGTTCACAAAAGCAACAATTCGAACTTAAAAACATTCTTACTTTGGCGATGATTAAAATTTGTTAGCATTGCCTATTCAAGACATAAAGTAAGTTACCTAGTAAACATTAGAACTAAGTAGTGAACTTATTATACCGGACCATCATATACAGTAAATCAGATCCCTCATCAAAAGGTATGGTATGCTCAAAACAAAGCACTCTCGTAAGAACAGGAACAAAATTATTAGAAAATTCAAGCAAAGCAAAATTTAAGGATTAATGATCGTGAATGGGTTCACAAACTAGTGAGAAATAAACAAAATGAATAGAAGCTTCACCATTGCAAAGTAGTTCACAAACTAGCGATATTATTATTATTATTATTATTATTATTATTATTATTAATATATTTCTAGTTTAACCACCGCAGCCACAACAAAAGCAATCTCAGAAGTGACACACGGTATCAGGAGATAGTCACTTAACCCTTTCGGTACTGACGGCATCTCTGGTAGCCGCAGTCATTTTTCGCCTATTAAGATGCAGAGCAACACGTGTGTCTGTGCAAACGCTGGTTGGGCAGTGCAAGCTACAGTTTGATCAGGACAATGCAGTGACCGTAAAACATCACAAAGCATCTTTTTTTAAATTTGATGTTAAATATGTTGAAAAAGGTTCTGATATTTGCATCATGGTACCGAAAGGGTTAAGTTTTAGAGTCACGCGTCTTAGAGGAAATGGGAATAAGAATTAAAGTTGTCAAGAAGGTGTTATAGCCAAATGAAACGTTTTACTTACTTCAAAAGTAAACATTATGGGAAGTAGAATTTCCAAGGTCATAACCAGGTTTACTGAATGTTAGTAGTAATTCAGAAACTCTATCCGTCATTAAATTAAGTTATACAAGTTAATTTGTTTGAGAAATTTATGTAAACATCCTCCAATTTCCATCCGCTCATCTACAAACTAACGATATAAAAACAAACTAAACAGAAGCTTCACCATCGAAAGGCAATTCACATAGCAATGACAACAAAGAAGCAGTTTACAAGAAAGAAGCAGTCCTTAAGACCTGACGTACCCCAGTCCTAAGGAGCGTCCAGACGTGGTCGATGGCACAGATGGTGCCTGTCCTGCCACAGCCAGCACTGCAGTGTACCAGCAGCGGCAGCGTCTCGCTCGCCTGACACTCCCTCACCAGTCGCACCATCGCCAGCAGCGGCTTCACTGACTCAGGCACACCATGGTCAGGCCACAGCGAGTAGTGGAACTGGCACACGATGCGGGACTCTGGCACAGGCACGTGAGATAGAGGGGCGCACGTGAGATAGAGGGGCGCACGTGAGATAGAGGGGCACGTGAGATAATGGGACTCTGTGTCTGGTACGGGCACACGAAATAGAGGCACAGGACATTGTGTCTGGCACAGGCACATGAGATTCGGTAGCCACAACCAGCTCCAAAATAGAAGTGGATGATATTGGAAAAAATATTGGGGCGAGTTTTCCAAATACCCGAATAGATGTTGGTAAAAAATTGTTAGATTTTTAGATAGCTAATGGTCAAAATTTAGACATTAAAATGGGAAGGGAAATCTGAAGACCCACAACTTCAGCTGAGCAAGAGCAAGGTTAACAAATCTAGTTGCTAGTTGTGACTTCGGCCCCAACTGGAGCAAATAAAACGGCCTTAGGTTCCTAGATACTGCGACTTGTACCCTAAAATTAACCAGTCATTTACCTCAATGAATTTGTATCCTCGATACTCAAAATACTGCCAGTTGTGCCCTGAAGCTGACCAGTCGTTTACCTCAATGAGCTTGTATCCTAGATACTCAAAATACTGCCAGTTGTGCCCTGAAGATGACCAGTCGTTTACCTCAATGAGCTTGTATCCTAGATACTCAAAATACTGCCAGTTGTGCCCTGAAGATGACCAGTCGTTTACCTCATTGAACTTGTATCCTAGATACTCAAAATACTGCCAGTTGTGCCCTGCAGCTGACCAGTCGTACAAATAACCAAGATGAAGAACTTTGACTACACAACACGGCTAGCACTACAGTGAACTCCGTGCACATTGATGACTAGCCTTCTGCCAACTCACAAACAGGAGCAATGGTACCACTAAAGGCTCACCTGTCTTTTATCTTATGTCGCCTGTCACCTCCAACTTCACCTGTCTCCTTCCTGTTTCACCTGTTTCCCCCATCTCCTCCCAGGTCTCACCTGTCTCCCCCATCTGCTCCCAGGTCTCACCTGTCTCCCCCATCTGCTCCCAGGTCTCACCTGTCTCCCAGGTCTCACCTGTCTCCCCCATCTCCTCCCAGGTCTCACCTGTCTCCCCACGGTCTCCAGGGAAGGTTATCTTGAGCGTGCGGACCAGGAAGTCTGGACACACCTGTCTGCTCTTGACAAAACTGACCGCCACCGCCCCGAACTGCCGCTGCTCCTCTCCCTCACACGCCCAGTAGCACTGACACTTGTGCTGTGGGTGTTCATGATTAGTTATTGCAGTGCATGTTCTGTAGTTAGTGTGCAGTGCTGCATGTTCTGTAATTACTGTGCAGTGCAGTGCATGTTCTGTAGTTACTGTGCAGTGCAGTGCATGTTCTGTAGTTACTGTGCAGTGCAGTGCATGTTCTGTAGTTACTGTGCAGTGCATGTTCTGTAGTTACTGTGCAGTGCAGTGCATGTTCTGCAGTTAGTGTGCAGTGCAGCGCATGTTCTGTAGTTACTGTGCAGTGCATTGCATGTTCTGTAGTTACTGTGCAGTGCTGCATGTTCTGTAGTTACTGTGCAGTGCAGTGCATGTTTTGCACTTACTATGCAGTGCAGTGCATGTTCTGTAGTTACTGTGCAGTGCTGCATGTCCTGCAGTTACTGTGCAGTGTTGCCTCTAGAGTTACTGTTCAGTCGCCCTACATTTGTAATACAGCAACTGTATAACTGTACTTGCTTGTCAGCTGTTCTGACACCCGACAGTCACTGTACAACTGTTCAGAGCTCTGCAGCCACCGCTCAACTGCCCAAGACTGTACAACTGTTCAGAGCTCTGCAGCCACCGCTCAACTGCCAAAGACTGCACAACTGCCAGGGACTGCACAATAACTGCACAATTGCCAGGGACTGCACAATAACTGCACAACTGCCAGGGTCGGCACAATAACTGCCAGACTGCACAACTGCCACAGACTGCACAACTGCCACAGACTGCACAACTGCCACAGACTGCACAACTGCCACAGACTGCACAACAGCCAGGGTCTGCACAATAACTGCACAACTGCCAGGAACTGCACAACCACGCAGTAGTTCAGTGTCTGCTGTTCAAACTAAAACTGAGATCACAATAAAATTCAAGTATTCAAAGTATTCTCACATGTGCTGTGATTAGTGACCAATTTATGGCACCAAGCTGTTCAAAATCTGGTATCTGCAAGATAACAAGCCAATTTATGGCACCAAGCTGTTCTAATTATATCTGCAAGATAACAAGCCAATTTATGGCACCCAGCTGAAAGATTACTAGCTAATATGTGTGTGCACGTCATGATTCTATCTGTAAGACACAAGGGGTACTCAGACCCAGACACAAGGGGTACCCAGACCCAGACACAAGGGGTACCCAGACCCAGACATCAGGGGCCCAGTGAACAAGGAAGGTTGTACTGAGCAGTTACCTTGCCACCCTCAGTCTCGTTGCTGGCCATGACGATGACCTGCACCTCACACTGCACCACCATACGCCAGAAGTCTTCCAGTGTGTGTGGCAGCGGCCCTTGACATGCGATGTAGGCCCGTGACCCTCCGGCACCTGCACGGTTACAAGCGTCAGTATCCTGCACCTGTACGGTTACAAGCGTCAGTATCCTGCCCCTGCACGACTACAAGCGTCAGTATCCTGCACCTGCACGGTTACAAGCGTCAGTATCCTACATCTGCACGGCTACAAGCGTCAGTATCCTGCACGGTTACAAGCGTCAGTATCCTGTCCTTGCAAAACGCATCAGAATCGTCTATCCTGGCGGTACGTTAATCCAGTTATAGTGACGAATAGTCTTCTGTACATCCGAGAGATAGAATAGTGCATGGCAACAGGTACGAGTTGTTTAGTTTACTCTTGGGTTGTAATTCGCGTTCAATGCCGTCTTCAATCAGTACTTCATAATACTAAAAGAAGGGAGGTGGGTTCTTATTTAACATTTGTCAAGACGATTTTTGAATATGTTCACAGAGCCAGCAGAAACGATATTTTGGGCATTCTCTAACTGTTCTGGTCATGTGAGGACACCTTGTGCTGTCACCACGACGCACCTTACCCCATAATTCTGAAGTCATCCCTAGTTGTTATTATTTATTCCTACAGAAACTCAATTTTGCTTACGTCAGTATTCAGTCCAACATCGTATTGTCTCGGCGGATGTGAAAGAACAAGATTTATTAATAATATATTGTCTGACCCTAATATCTGCTGAACCGTTCATCCAAGGCCTGGTTTGAAGTATTCGCTGGTTCAATCATACGATGTCTGGAACCAAAGTAACCATTGATTCAATTGTGTAAACATGTATCGGACCACTCAGATTGAGGTCGGATCATTCCGCCAAGCAAGTAATCCATCAAAGTTCTTCAGTCCTAGTTCTCTATAATTTACTCTAAGTGTCTCTTTAGAGTTCTCCCCAGTTAGATACAGAGAGTTGTATAATAACTTTCTAATATACTTTATATTAACCATTGAACGACGGATAAAAATCATCAGCATCGGAGACTACGTAGGCCTATGAGGCCCAGTCACTTTTCAATTATTTTTCTTTCAAACTACGTAACAGGAAAGTCATATATATTTGTTCTATTGATGCAATTACTCACGTATTAAGTGAGTATTAGTAATTTACGGGGTCGTTAATTTTGACGCTAGACCTCTCAGGCTCACTTTGTCGTTGCAGGGTTAGAATGAAGAAGAGTTTCACTACTTGCTTCGAGAAGCAGTCACTACACTGGTACAATCTGTGGTCTGCTTCTTGAGACGAGAATTCCTACTCAGGAACAAGAGAAACAAGCACTAGACACTTACAGTTGATACTTGACACTTAGATTTGATACTCGATACTTAAATTAGATATTCGATACTTACTGTACATTAAGTATTTACTTTACCAATATTAGTGCAGGGACTTGGGAGCAGTAGTTGACGTACATCAATAGAAGTCCAAATACGCTACAAGGCACAGAGAAGCATCATCAAGTCACCTTTGATGTAGCAACACAGAGAAGCATCATCAAGTCACCTTTGATGTAGCAGCACAGAGAAGCATCATCAAGTCACCTTTGATGTAGCAGCACAGAGAAACATCATCAAGTCACCTTTGATGTAGCAACACAGAGAAGTATCATCAAGTCACCTTTGATGTAGCAGCACAGAGAAACATCAAGTCACCTTTGATGTAGCAACACAGAGAAGCATCATCAAGTCACCTTTGATGTAGTTAGCGTTGATGTAGTCGCCACCATCTCCAGGACTGGCGTTGGGGACAGCAGTGAGAACAACTCGAGTGTAGTCATCTGGTGACAAGGAAATGTAGTTAGTGTTGCAAGTCCGGGGTAACAAGGAAGTGTAGTTAGTGTTGCAAGTCCGGGGCAACAAGGATGTGTAGTTAGTGTTGCAAGTCCGGGGTAACAAGGATGTGAGGTTAGTGTTGCAAGTCCGGGGTTGAAATAAATCATTAAATTTTTTTCGATTATCAGCACAACTAAAATTAAATACAAGTAAATCTATTTAAATTCAATTTCAATTCCCACAAAATAAAATGCCAGTCGCAAACTCCGCATTCTATAAACAACAAAATAAAAATTGTCTCGAAATAATGGCTTCGCTTGCTATTTAATTTCCGAAAGGCGGAAAACACAACAGTTTAAATACGGTTTTTAAATTATTACAAATTCGTTAGCATTGAAAAAATACGAGGGGATAATTCACATAAACGAGAGCACGAGCACTGGTCGCTGGAAAACAATTTTCCTGTTGATGAGAAAAAGAGAAACAAGAATACTGGACTAAACAGCTCAACGTGCACTGAGAACATGGAAAAAAATTAAAACAATCGCATAAATAAATAAAAGTACAGATTCCTACACAATTGCTGCTGACTATACAAAGCGTCTCTTAATTGACCCCCCACAAACCCCCTGTGGATGTCAGAGATCCCCACAAACCCCCTGTGGATGTCAGAGGTCCCCAC
>VCRD01005095.1:0-12871 GCA_006783055.1 Trinorchestia longiramus
CGACTCCCTTAACCTTACCTTCTGATTAGTTAATAACACTGGCAACCATCAACCCAGGCCAAGCCAGGCAACAAGCCAACAAAATCATCCCAAAAATTAACAAGGCAATGTTAGTAAGAGCGTTAGTTTTGATAGCTCTCTGCATCCTATACAAATAAAGAGCTCACACGTTATCCACAAATTAAATAGCGACCTGGCCCATACGGCAACACAACTGCAAAAAATCCCAGAAAAACGTGTACCACCTAAACCGACATCAGTCTCCACTGCTTTATCCAACATTCAGTTTATAATTGAACAGCTATTGAAACTAAATGTCCACATCAGCTCTTACGACCTCATACCTATAACTCCCTCCACTATTTCTTCCTATCCAAATTATCAGAGACCTCTTAACACTTTGCTTGTGGGAGACAATATTCTCTTAACAGTAGAAAGAAATGACATCGACACCATATGTCGAATCCAAACCATCTCATCTGGTCAATTTAATGACCTTCTGCATACCATAAATCAGGTACCAAAATTTAAAAATTACATAATCTGTTTCTGGGACCTGTACCTTTCACAATCAGGCCTGACTCGAATGAAAAACGTTAATGCGACAAAACACTCCAGTACCCGTACTTAGAGTATAGTAAATTTCTGCAGTGATCAACAACTGAGTAAAGCGCTCACGCTCTGGAACGAATTGGATTTCACATTTATTCCACTCCGAACATGTGCTTAAACCCACGCTCAGACAATCAAGAACCACCAAACTTGGCTTCACATAAGAAAGGAAACTCAAAAATTTCTTGTCCAAATTACCATGAAATCAACGCTGCGACTTAACACACCGTACTACTCGCTTTCTGGAAAAAATCCCAGACAAAAACACTAATCTTGAACAGTCACCCAATAAACTCGTAATAATGAATACAATCCAAATAAACGACACATGTTCTAAAACAGTTACTAAGCATAAGCACGTAAATCCCTTACACGCGTTGGACCTTCCCAAATGAAAATGCACTAAAAAGGAAATGACGGCAGTCCACCGAATCAGCACTTTATACACATAAATAAACTATTCACAGACTCATTTGCCAACAACTATAAACTACAAACAAATAATAATTTTCCTTACTTTCTAACGATACGAGCACAGACTGCGCAATGCCCCCATCATCCATAAGTCATAGACATCCAAATAAACATGCAGAGATAGACTAAATTATAAAAAGGTCGCCTTCTCTTCAAAAATTCAGCCGAACGACAATAATAAAGACTCAGTACCATGTTTACGTATGCAAACATAATAATAATCATAAAAACCATAACGATAGGAAAACTCCAAACCAAATTAAACCACCTCATAGTAAATTTCTGAATCACTTCTCAGAATCATCATCCAATCCTACATATTCCCATGTGGGAAGTTCCATGGATGATGTAACAGAATCATTGAATGTAACATTGGCTCTCACTTTGGATGACTGACACTGTTTCCTCCATGCAGTAGCCCTTCAAATTAACGAAACACCGAACACAATGTAAGCCTATGAATATTTAATGAAAGCCATCGAAACTGAGAGCAAAACAAATAAAAACTACTACACAAATTTTATCGACGAGGACAGTGGAAGACTTGATCTTTTAGTACACAAATACCTACATAATAAAATATTCGATCATACAGCTGGGGACCTCATCCCGCAAATTACTTCCAATGCCCTACAAAAACCGATCCATATCTACAGTGAAAGGGACGACGGCATATGAAAGACAATAGTTCAGCCTAAAATACCACGGAATATATACAAATCCCCATTATTAGTCCATCTGAAAGACTACCACTATCGTGCTCTTATAAAGGAAAAAAATGCATTCATTAATAAAACATCAACGTCCAGATGACTAAACAAGATATGGTATGCAGAAGGTCATTAAATTGGCCAGATGAGATGGTTTGGATCCGGCGTATGGTGTCGATGTCATTTCTTTCTACTCTACTGTTGAGAGAATATTGTCTCCCACAAATAAAGTGTTAAGAGGTCTCTGATAATTTGGATTGGAAGAAATAGTGGAGGGAGTTATAGGTATGAGATCGTAAGAGCTGATGTGGACATTTAGTTTCAATGGCTGTTCAATTATAAACTGAATGTTGGATAGAGCAGTGGAGACTGATGTCGGTTTAGGTGGTACACGTTTTTCTAGGATTTTTTGCAGTTGTGTTGCCGTAAGGGCCAGGTCGCTATTTAATTTGTGGATAACGTGTGAGCTCTTTATTTGTATAGGATGCAGAGAGCCATCAAAACTAACGCTCTTACTAACATGCCTTGCCCTCAGATTTGAGTGGGGACTCGGGTGGGAGTCGCCTGCGTCAGATCATATAAACTTAAGAAAGAATTTAGTTCAAATAACTGGTTAATTATTAAATGGATATTGGACAGAGCAGTAGCAATTAAGGTAAGATGAGGGGGGAAGCGTTGCTGTAAGATTTTTGTTAGTTGAACTGCTGTTAGATCCAAATTGCCATTTACTTCATGGATAACATGCGAAATTTTTATTTGTAAAGGGTGCAGTGATTCATCAAAAGCAATTATTTACGTACATTGCAGCGCACAGCGAGTTGAGGAAAACAATTTATAGGCGTATCAGAATTTCTAATAGCATATGGAGTGTTATTTGCATGACAGTGACTTTGCTTAAACGAATTCTTAACATTAGGCTTATACTATAACACGTAACTATCGTGAGATGCGATTTGGTTTCTTAAATTAGCGTGAACTGCTAGTTAGAACTGCTTCGAGACGAATAAACTAGAGATTAGCGAGGTGGTTTCTTAATTCATTTAGGTTAGGAAAAAAAGAAGAAATAACAAATGAAAAAGTTTAATGAAATATTCTAGCTGTACTTAAAAGAATCAATGAAAAGATGCATTATGAGAAACTTCTTAGCATTAAATTTGATATGTAAATGAAATCTGTGGGATGAATAGATGAAAAATAATTCTTGGGACCGGAAGGTAAAAATATCGTTAGTGGACTCGAAAACAAGTGTCAAGAATTGGCGTGTCCTGTGCAAGCAAGGTTGATTGTAGGAGGTTTTAATTTACACACTGCATATGTCCAGATTATCAGTTTTGATTTGATATGTAAATAAAGTTTGTGGGATGAATAGATGAGAAATAATTCTTGGGACCGGGCGGTAAAAAAATCGTTAGTGGACTCAAAAAGGAGTGTCAAGAATTAGCGTGTCCCATGCAAGCAAAGTTGATTGTAGGAGGTTTTAATTTACACACTACACATGCCCAGATTCTTAGCTTTAATTTGATATGTAAATGAAGTGTGTGTGATGAACAGATGAAAAATAATTCTTGGGACCGGAAAGTAAAAAAATCGTTAGTGGACTCGAAAATGGGTGTCAAGGAACGGCGTCCCCCCAAGTGCGGGTGGTTAATCAAGGGGGTTAATTTATAGACATGCAGTGAGAGTAGGTTATGAGCTTTAATTTGAGACCAAAATGAAGGTTCTACGATGTATAGGACGAAAATAATTAACGAAACTGTTCATTTCAAGATTTTTTCTGGAGATCTCAAGAATTTTAAGTTCGGGTCGAGTTCGGTGTCGAGATCGGTGTCGAGATTTTCCCTCCGGTCACGAGTTTGACATTTAGGTTTATTTCGTTTGAATATTGTTAGCTCTATTTCAGTTTATACTTAAGTTGTGTGACACAAACACATGGTAGACACTTATATGTAGTATGTATGTTTCGTTACTAAGTTAATTTTGTTTAGTCATGCATAGGTAATAAGTTTTCTGTATATGTTTGCTACTCTGATATTCGAAAATGATGCGTTGAGTTTTTTAAAATTCTTAATTGGCTGGTTTTCCTTCATATCCTTAGGCAGTTCATTCCAAAGCAATGCATCTGAAATTGAAAGAGCCCTTTGTCCAGCATCGGACAAGCAAAAACTGATGTCAACATCGTGTCGTCGATTAGGTTTTATATCCTCAGTAGTAGGTGGATGGAATTTAACAACGTTGGAAGAACTTTGAGGGCGATATAGAGAGGAGAATACATATCTGACCTTGTGAATAAGTAGTCTCTGTTCTATCGGAGTCCAGTTAAGCTTTTTTATGAGAGGGGTTGCATGATCATTTTTTCTGAAGTTTTCTTTGGACGCTGCTTTAGCAGCAAAATTCATACATTTCTGTAGCTCTTCTTGAAGACCCTTAGGTATATCTCACCAGACCAAGTCACAGTAGTCGAAGCGCAATAACACTAAAGATTGGTTGGTTAAAATCTAGTCTTCTTTTCAAGCATGTTCTTCACGCGATGAAGAAACATTAATGTACCGTTAATTTTGTTGCATGTTTCCTCCATATGGGATGTGAAGGATATGTTTTGGTCAAACCAGACGCCCAATTTTCTTACTTTTCCTACTGGTTAAATAACGTCATTTCCTAACGTTAAAGTTAAATTCGGGAGCTATTTTATTGTGTTCTTGAAACCAAAAATGATGCACTGTGTCTTGCTTGTATTACGCTTGAGACTATTTTGGTCATACCATGATTTTACGTATTTTAAAAGTCTTTCAGCATTGGTTTTTGTGTGAGGTAGTTTGGCCGGAGCGCTTGTCGTTGCAATTTATACATCATCTGCGTACATAGAAATTTTCGGGCTTGAGGGTATGGATGGGAAATCATTGATGAAAATATGTAGAGAACAAAAGTGAGCCGAGAATAGAACCTTGTGGAACGCCAAAATCTTTTTGTATGGGTGATGGAATCGTGTTTTCTGGTCAGACTGCGTAAGAACGGGTTGATAGATTGCTCTGAAACCACTGTGTGTCGAGTCCTAAGTTAGAGATTTTCTGCAGAAGCTGTGTATGTTCAACACTGTCGAAAGCTTTGGAGAGGTCAAGAAAAAGCAAGAGAGTGACGTTCTTTTTATCTATGTCACGGTATATTTTCTCGGTGACGTTAAACGCGCGTCTTGAGTGTTGGTCTGTTTTTTCTAAGCATACTGGTTTTGATGAAGTAAGTTAATTTGTCCAAATGTGTTGACAGTTGATTTGATAATACTTTTTCTAGTATTTTGGATAAGACTGACAAAAGGCTAATTGGGCTGTGATTTGATGCAGTATTGATGTCACCTTCTTTATGCAACGGTTTGATTATAGAATGTTTCCGCTGATCCGGGAATTTCTTTGTAGTAATAAAAGTGTAGATTATCAAACGAAGAAATGGTGCTGTAACATTGAAACTGTCTTTGATGCATTGAAGGCTCCTGTTGTCATGTCCAACTGCTTATGTATTTTTCAACGAGTATAAGATCTTAAGTATTTCTCGTAGACTAACTGGATTTGGTCTCCATGTGTTTGTCGCATTTTGTATTTGGGCAGGACTTAGGCCACTATCAACAGGTGTATGTGGAGTAGATTTGGATACTTCGTCGAAAACTTTTGCACCGACCTCAGAGAAAAAAGTGTTGAAATTAGTGGCTGTTTCCAATGAATTTTCGAATTTCTTCTCTTCTTCAATATCTTTGTACTGTGCTATTTCTTTGATGATTTCCCAGGTTTGTTTTAGATTTTTCTTTTTTGATTGTTGTTCCTTTTGGAAGTGCTTTCGTTTTGTTTCGTTAATTTTTTCCGGAGGGTCATTGCATGATGTTTATAACGGTCTCGTAGAGAGTTGTTTGATATGTTACATTTAAATACGTGTAGGTGTGTTTTTTTCACTTTGCTCAATTCTTTATTTTATCTGTTATCCAGGCGGTACGCTTTAGTTTAGCCCTCCTTGTGGTGTACATATGGTGGGCATTCGTTTAAGGCTCCTAAGAAACACTCATTGAAAATTGAGACTTGACCGTCAACATTATCGGTTATTTCTATGCTTCGAAATTCATTCCTCCTGTCCCATAGTTTTTCCTGGAATAGTTCTGGTATGTATAGAGTTTTCATACGGTAGATAATCAAGCAGGATTTCGAAGGTTCAATCAGAGATGACATCAGAGCTTGGGCCTCCTGAGCTGAGCCATATTTTTTTAGTGTTTTTATAAGATATTTAAATTTGATCCAACACTGACTGAACATGCAAATGCAACCACTAACTTGTGTTTCCTTATTGAGTAATTCAAATGTAGCTCTTTCTTAAGCAATAGTTTTTTAATTAGTAAAAAATGTCACTTTCAACATATAAAAAGATCATGTTTGTATTATTCTTGAAGGACTGAATTCTTTTTAGCAATTTGGGGTAAAAGAAACGAGTCTGGCAAATGTAGGAGGCTCACTGACATTTCACACCATGCTTCACTGTAGCACTGTAGCACTTCACTGCATATGATGTTCTTTGTGTCTTCTGTGTCGATCTTTGATGGCTCGCTGTGGTTTAGCGCTGCACGTCTGTGTTTAAAGGTAAGATGTGTTTTCTACGGTTTATCACCTAAAATGCGTATAATACCTAGCATGTCAGAATTTACATGTATAACCAATGACTACCTCTTAAGTCATCATTGAAAAAGTGAAGTTTCATTTGTTGCCCCATGTATATTTAACGTTCATTGCGTGATGTGAATGTTGACGTATACCCTTAGGTACTGCTGTTATATCATCTACTATGCATAGAATACCTACCACTTAAGGATTTTATGATAAAGCATCTTTAAAAACCAATGCTGTTACATTTCTTATGTACCAACTTTATTGGAATTATACGTTTTTGTTTTGTTTGTTTGTTTATTTAACACTCGTAAATAATACCTACAAGCAATGACCGCCATCTTCTTTTAATAGCCACCTAGGTGTTGAAACAATGCTCAGATAAGAATTCCCTCAATACACATGTCTTAGTGTACGTATAAGATCTGCTGGCGTTCATTGGCATGATAATTTTAATTTAATTTACTTTGAGTAAATTGACACTTGTCCTACCCATGCCTTAGGCGTCAAATTTTTACCCTCCATAGTTACAAGCAGGTTACTCACCTCTCCTCGCAAAAATCTATTTTCAAGTCCTCCCTTACTCTTAGCGTTCCTAACGTTTTATATGAGCTTTCTCCTCCTCTGTGTGGTTTCCCTTTTGCACTGTACCTATTTTCGTCTAATAGTATGAAGTAGGTTTGCAAACGGCTATGAAATGTTCCACCCACTCTGCGATCAAATCGAACGTTACAGAACAGCGTCCTTCTCGAGAGTCACCAAGGTTTCTGCCATAAATTAACTCGGGTTTGACATGTGGCTGGGTTATATAATCATATAATACACTCGTTCTATACTCAAATGTGGAATGTTAATTTCACACTTGTGCTTTGCTGGCCGCTTTTACCACTAGCTACCTGTTTTATTGATTGTTTACATTCCTGTGGCGCTGCGTAAATCATGTGTCGCCGTGTAACGCATTCAAATGACACACACGTATGTGTCATGACAAATAAACAGAGTGGGACACAATTCCTGTTACACGTTTTCATATCAATTTTAATAATTACGATTTTGGAAATATTACCAATGAAATTTGATAAAATTCGTTATAATAGATACATCTAATAACTTTGCAGAACAATAAACCATTAATTATTGACAATGTTTGTAGATTTGTTGCAAAAGTTCATGCAAGAGAAGCATGAAAAAGGACCGAGAAATATTCAAACTAGAGAGAAACCCCAAAATCAACAGAATGTTGATAATAAACAATTGACCTATTCCTTGCCAGAGTCTCAAGGTTCTAAATTAAAATCAAAATTGAATAAATCCTGGGAGAAAATACCCTTAGAAGTAGTACGTGCAATCATTAAAGACTCTTAAAAGACTTCGCTTCCCAGCATGACCGACTGGTGAGGGTAGCCGCCTGCCATGCGGTAAGGCCCGGGTTCGTTCCCCGTAGCAGTCACGGTTTATTTGTGCCTGACCATTGACAGGTAGAAGAATATGTTCAGCAGCTGCTACACTGGACGCTTGGTGTGAGCCACACCTCAACCACGTTCAACGACACGCCCCTAAGAGCCTCTACTTCAAACTATTATACACCGCAGAGGACGGGAATCTTGTCTGAAACATAACTACTCCCATGAACATGTTATCGATAAGCACCGTTACTACTCATAAGATGCATTAAGAATTTAAAACCCTACGTGTATGTACTGTATACTCTGTTGGAAATAAGTTCATTTTATTTTATTTCACAGAGTAGTGAGGGCAAAAGAGATGTATTTTCAATTTTTCTTTTGTAATCGTAGGTTAGTAAATAGCTTGCTATTGTTAAAGCCTAAATTTGAAATAAATGTCTTTTTTTTTAAGAAAAAGATTGTTTAAGTTATGTAACAGTATTTATGACTCAGCCTGTAAAAGCTATTTAGGCGTAAATACATCGCTAGTGTTTCGTAATATTTAATGGAGCGGAAATGAAACATGAAAGAACAAAACTACCATTATAGCGCTAATATTATTGTAAGCTACACAGTTGATTTCACTTAACTCGTCCCCTGCCTCGCGTGGTCCCTCCTCCTTCCTCCTGTGAGGCTCATGGCAGTTTTGTTGTTTCATGTGAGTGATCATTTTAATATAACCTCTTCACTAAAATTCTTGATGTACGAGAAAATACTTATACCATACTGAGATTAAATAATATTTGCCCTGGATTAAAATAGGTCCAAAAAAAGATGAACCTCTCTTCGTTTCAATAAAAAGACTGTACGGTCAGTGCTTATTTTATAATCCATGGTTTTAAAATTAGAGTCATGCCTGTAAATAAATGCGTGCTCAAAACCAAGCCTATGCATGCACATTACACAGCTCAATTGAGCTTATTGCTGAGCCTAATTGAAAAATAAATTGAAACATTTTATGCAAGTGTTCACTGGAAAAGTCGTATTTTCTATTCATCACCAGTCTTTATTTTAGCCTGCTCATACAATATCAAGAGTTTTCCGTGGGTTGCTTTGGCAACACTGATTTCAACACCAGTTACCTGCGGGACTTGACAAAGTGTGGATGTAATTGCAAGTGATCCCTCAGAACACTGCTCGTCTCACAGTGTAACGCGGACGAGTTGCTGATGCACCCCTGCGTACGACTAGCAATGACTTACTAGCCTGTGTAACACAAAATGCCTTGTGTTTTCACGGAAGCGGTGCATTGGTAATTTGTTTTAAATTTTGATACATAGCTGGTTTTAGCATTGACATCTATTTTCGCTACAATCGCATCAGTAGATTAAAACTGTGAAAGCAGTTACCAAGCAATGTATTATATGCACGATGGAATTTTTTGTCCTGCTAGAATTCAAATTGGCGGTGAGTTGAATTATGGGCCAAATTAATGGAATAAGCTTTATTAACATTTAGTTATGTGAACTCAAGTTTATATGTAGATGGTAGCATGAGTTCATGTTTGCAATGGTAAAGTTTGCAATCGGTTATATAGGTTCGTGTAACTTCTTCATTTACTTACTTACTTACTTACTTAACCCTGTTCGGACCTCAGGTGGTCCGTTAATTTATTTATATTCGAACATTATGCTCAATACACGGCTGAGGTGCGAACATATCAAAGAACAAGCACAAACGCTCGAGCAGCGCGTGGATGCCTGCGGCCAGCCTGAAGAACACCGGTGGGCAGAGCACTAATGAATTCAAATAGAGGGAATTACTAGACTGCATCGGACGCACCACACAACGCACGGAGTTGAGTATTAATTTCGATGAGTTTGTGTTCTAGATACTCGCTGCACACAGATCCTGACGCATTTTTGGTTAATCGTACGAGTGCAGCTGATGTGGGAACTTTTCCACTCACAGAATTTTTATGAAATACGTTAGAAATTCCCATTGATCTGCAGCAGTTATTCTTTTGCACTCTAGACCAGAAATAAATAACTGTGGTAAGTATCACTCTAGAAAAATCGCTAATTTTTTGAGAGCTGTGAACTATTTGCAATGTACAGCTCACTAAATTCAGAGTTGCGACTTTGTTGAGATTCCTGCCTCACAGAAACATCGTTTATCCCTGGTGCACATCTTACTATGATCTTCCAATTAAGAGACTAAGCGAAGCAACAGACTTGTCAGACACGGAGCTGCTTATCTAGGATACACCCGTTCATGCAGTTAATTGTTTTTCAATTGCTTTGACCCTAGTATTTTGTTCATAATTAGTGGAAATGTGAATGAATGAGATAGGATAAGGGTTGGTCTTCAGTAACTAACTTATACATATTATGCCACTGTGTTCATCACAATTTTCGCCAAATTATGAGCGTGACTCGGCAGTCATCGTTTTGCCATCTATTTATGCAGTTATTCAAAGATAAGTTTGACCCTAAGCAACTGCTTAAATCTTCTCAAAAGAGGTAACTGTGGATTGTTATTTGACTACAACTGCAATACTCACTGCTGGATGCAACACTCAATTACCCTCGACTGTAGCGAAGCATAACCGCAATACTCACTGCTGGACGCAACACTCAATTACCCTCAACTGTAGCGAAGCATAACTGCAATACTCACCGCTGGACGTAACACTCAATTACCCTCAACTGTAGCGAAGCATAACCGCAATACTCACCGCTGGACGTAACACTCAATTACCCTCGACTGTAGCGAAGCATAACTGCAATACTCACCGCTGGACGTAACACTCAATTACCCTCGACTGTAGCGAAGCATAACTGCAATATTCACCGCTGGACGTAACACTCAATTACCCTCGACTGTAGCGAAGCATAACTGCAATATTCACCGCTGGACGTAACACTCAATTACCCTCGACTGTAGCGAAGCATAACCGCAATACTCACCGCTGGACGCAACACTCAATTACTCTCGACTGTAGCGAAGCATAACGTTGCTCACGAGCTGGTTTTGATTTAATCGAATTTCATGGTTTTCATGTATTGCACTGTATGTTGAGCTCCTTATTTTACGAAGGTACTTTCTCTGCACGGAGGTTGCAGAGTCTGAAGCAAGCGGTCAAACCAAACAAGAATTATGTTGGACAAGTCAGGCTTTAGCACGAGCTATTTTTTGTCCGTCATGAAGGCAGTAACTGGCGTCATGAAGGCAGTAACTGGAGTCATGAACGCAGTAACTGGCGTCATGAAGGCAGTAACTGGAGTCATGAAGGCAGTAACTGGANATGTGTGGTGCAGCACTCACTGTAGTAGGGCATGTGTGGTGCAGCATTCACTCTAGCAGGGCATGTGTGGTGCAGCACCCACCGTAGCAGGGCATGCGTGGTGCAGCACTCACTGTAGCAGGGCATGTGTGGTGCAGGACCCACTGGAGCAGGGCATGTGTGGTGCAGCACCCACTGTAGCAGGGCATGTGTGGTGCAGGACCCACTGTAGCAGGGCATGTGTGGTGCAGGACCCACTGTAGCAGGGCATGTGTGGTGCAGCACTCACTGTAGCAGGGCATGTGTGGTGCAGGACCCACTGTAGCAGGGCATGTGTGGTGCAGTAGTTACTGCAGGAAGGCATGTGGGAGCAAAAAATGGGGAGTGACTCCAGCTTTGTGTCGTGCGATCACCTGACGCTGTCGGCTGTCCCTGGCAGGAACAAGATGCAAACTCGGTGTAATTGAGCACAACTGATTGAGGACCGTTCGTCAGCCCCCCCTTCCCACGGCTACCAGCAGGGGCGGAGGGGTTCTGCCCCATGTGAGGGGCGGACGGGTTCTGCACCGCCACAAGTTGACGTTTATTTTTAGAGAAATTCAGCGATCGCACTCAGGTCTCCCTCCGTCTGCCATCCCCCAGCAACCAGCCCTGCCTTCTCACATTCCCCACAACGTGTAACACTCAGCACCATGTATGGTGCTGTGACACACGTACTGCAAGCAGTGCTGAGCGCGCAACACAAGAAATATGTTGCACTGTTTGATGTCCAGCGTGTTGCCACGTGCGCAGCCTGGAAGCCGTCCCAGTGCAGAACATCGCTGCCCTCTTTGGTTCTCTAACCTCAATCTAGGCATGGGTTTCCGGACCTCACGCTCAGATGTCAGTCTAATGATGTTACTTGAATACGGTGAGATTCCATCTTGCAGCGCATATATTCACCAAATACTGTTGCTTCAGTATCTTGGCTGAACCTTCATTTAATTAATCCCTTCCGCATCTTTTATTACCTTGATTGAAAATGTTCCAATTTTGACGCTGGACTTACACAGCGTTGCATACACATGCAATCTACAGACTTAGCAGCACAGATTTAACCCTAGTAGACCGATCAGGCAGGCCTGACCGGTCAACTGAGTACGCTCCACTCTCATATGAGGCCTACGCTACCGACGGTGCGGCAGACGCCACAAATAGGCTTGAGCGGCAGAACTGACAGGTTTTCTAAGGTTTTTTCTCCGACGTACACAACAAAGTTACACAATTTATAAGTGTTTCAAATTTCTTACAGATCCACAGATGTCATCTTTCAGCAGTATGACAATCTATTAAACATCAAACAATAAAATTAACATTTTCTCTGTTTTGTAAAGCAACTTAATGCCAAATAAGTTAGTCACCTCAGCTACGCAGCTTGCAACATTTGCTGTGTAGGAGAGATGATACAAAGATCAAATGGTAGTGCAGGTTTTTCATTTATTATTATTTAAAGGAGAGAACCTGATAAAATTAATCGATACTCCAGCTTGCAATTCTTTCCACCCTCTCTACAGACGAGCGCTGTCAAGCATTGAAAAGATCACGCAGTTTTGCTGCCGCCGCTCCGTCGCAGTGGAGAGCACGAGATTAACATTGAAGCTAGAAACTAGCGGTGAAGCAGTGTATGTGTGGTGCAGCGGGGCGTGTGTTGTGCAGCGGGGCATGTGTGGTGCAGCGGGGCATGTGTGGTGCAGCGGGGCATGTGTGGTGCAGCAGTGCATGTGTGGTGCA
>VCRD01005095.1:13119-34584 GCA_006783055.1 Trinorchestia longiramus
GTGCAGCAGAGAATGTGTGGTGCAGTAGGACATGTGTGGTGCAGTGGGACATGTGTGGTGCAACAGAGCATGTGCGGTGCAACAGAGCATGTGTGGTGCAACAGAGCATGTGCGGTGCAACAGAGCATGTGCGGTGCAACAGAGCATGTGTGGTGCAGCAGGACATGTGTACATAGTGCTGCAGGGCATGTTATGTGCATCACCTACGGCAGCAGGGCGTGTGTGGTGCAGTACCTACTGCAATAAGGTATGTGTGTTTTGCACTTTTAGAGCTTTCGTGAGCAATGGTTCTTCAGCTCCAATAATATTTTTAATGAGTGATTGCAGCACTCTAATAGTCTTTTCGTAGACTGCTCTGAGACTCAGTGGTATTTCTTAGGCAATGAAGGAAACAAAGCAGCGAAGCAGAAGGAGGAAACCAAGCAGTGCAGAGGCACCAACCCTCCTAAAGTGATGGCTTGAGGTCAAAGGAGGGGAGGATGAGGGAACTTAAAATAACAAAAACGGTGATATTTGAGAGGGGCTAGCGGGAGCAACAAACAGCGAAGACTGAATACTCAGGTCGTACTATTGCAGACTGAGATGACAGACTACAGAGGCGTGTGAGAGGCAGAAGTAACTGAAGTAACACAAATGTAACCGTGTACGTCAACAAAACCAGAATTATATACAATGAAACGCAAAAGTATTTGCTACATCACATATTTTGTCATGACTTCAGTTTGGGTTCACAATTTAACCTGATATTTGGTCAGTATTATCTCACATAATATCTTTAGTCGAATTTAGAAAAAAAAATTAAAAAGTCAGTGTTAAAATTGTTTTATTGATAAAAAAAACCCTATGAAAAAGTATTGGATGCATTCATTCAATATTTTGGTGAGAATCCTCTATTTCGCTCAACTGCTTTTAATCACTTTCTATAATTGCGTACAAGTTTTTTAAGAAGCTTCACTGGCATTTTTCCTCCTTCGTCCTTGCAAAACTCCTCTAATTGACTGATATTTTGTGGATTCCGCTTGTGGACTTCAATCTTCAAACTTTTCTACAAATTCTCAATTGGATTTAGCTCGGGAGAATGGCTGAGCCAATTGAGGACATCGATTTCTTTATTCTCAAGCCATTTTTTAGTTCGTTTGCCAGTGTGCTTGGGATCATTGTTTTCTTGAAATACGAAATCGTGTCCATGTCCCAACAAAACTGCAAATTTCCTAAGATTTTTCTCAAAAATCTTCCTATACATTTGACTATTCATCCTACCTTTGATCATTTTTAACTCACCAGTGCTCTTCAATGGAAAATATCCAATATCATAATGGAACCACCTCCAAACTTCATTGTGAGGATGGTATTCTGATTATTATGAGCGGGGACATTTTTCCATCAAACCCGTGTTGCTCTGATTCTTCCGAAGAGTTCTATCTTGGCTTCGTCTGACCAGATTACCTTTTCGCAAAACTCCCTTTTTCTCTTCACAGGTTACAACAAAATTCAACCTGGCTTTGACATGTTGGAATTTCAGTAATGACTCTTTCCTTGGGATCTTGAAAACAATTCAGTGCGATTTAGAGCTTTACGTGTGATGTCCTCGCTTATTTCAATCCCAGCTCCTTTGAGGTCGGTTTGAATTTCCATACGGGTAATAAAAGAGTCTTTCTGTACCTTTCTGCTTATTCCCCTTGAGCTGCTTTCGTTTAGCTATTTTGGTGTACCAGTTCTTGGAATGTTTGTAATTCTGCCACCAAACGTTTTATACTTTTTGATTATGTTTCCTACCGTATTTGGTGGTTGATCCATTTCTTAGAATATTTTCCGATAACCTTGGTTTTTTGTGGTGTTTTATGATTTTAATACGCATATCTTTGGATAACTCTATAGTTTTAGCTATTTTTAAACTGTAACATGGCAATTCTGGATCAAGAAACCAGACAACAGTGAAACTATTTAGTACACAATTGTGCACCTCTGTGTTTGGTCAGTAATAACTCTCTATTCTTATTGGAACCAGTGAACACTTGTTTATCTGTTAAAATTTTAAATTTTGAACTGGAAAATGGAAATAGTACCACGTATTCAATACTTTTGTATAGGGTCATTTTGCCTTTAATCAATAAAACAATTTTAACACAGACTTTTCAATTTTCATTTCCATATGCGACTAAATATACTATATGACATAATACTGACCAAATATCAAGTAAATTGTGAAAAACTAAAACTAAAGTTATGACAAAAGATGTGATGCATCCTATAGTTTAGCGTGTCACTATAAATACAGCATGCAACAAGCACGTGCTCGTACTGAGCTTGCTGTCAGCACTTACTCAGTTCACACTCAGCTCATACTCGTACTCAAATTGTACTCAACTCGTGTTCAGCTTGTGTCATAAAACTGATCGCTTATGTACTCATTAACTTCTGCTTCACTTTATATCTTCAGATCATTTCCTTTCTTCGTAGACAAACTTGCTGTGAAAGCAAAACTTTTGATGCTCAAAAAAATGCTGACTTGAACGTAAAATTATTAGGAGTGTTCCTTTTCATTTCTGTTTGCTGTGAAGCAAGATATTCATCCACCAAAAGTGTCACGTACTAACAACACATCAGTGTTGTGCCGTATAATTAGGCTACTGAAGAATCACTGTAGTGTTATATAATTAGGCCAATGAAGTGTTATTGTTGTGCCGTATAATTAGGCCAATGGAGCGTCAGTGATTTTTTATATGATTAGGCGTCGGAAAAGTTACTGTAGTGTCATATAATTAGGTCAATGAAGTGTCACTGTTGGGTTATATAATTAGGGCAATGAAGCGTTTGTGTTGTGCCACATAGTTACATAATTAGGCTACAATTAGATTTTAAAAATTGTAGTATTTTAACCAGCATAAAATCACTACTCTCCCATACGAGATGGTTAACCAATCACAAGTCATAGAGTGGGATAATTTTTCATTTTTTGTATTGAAATATCAGAGTAAATATTTATTCAGTTTACATGCATTTACTACTTATTTGAAATGCATGGGTCAGCCTTTTAAATTACATCATACGCATATACAAACAGTTCAAAAATTTTCTCCATTAATATGAAAACAGGAAACAATTGCGGCAGTGCGTGCTGCATGAATTCATAAACGAAGTAGTTTCTATTGTGTCTCATGCGTAAAAAAAATCGAAAATTATCCCATACAGCACGCAAATTCTCACATGAAGCGTTGTTGTGTCAGTCAATGGTACATCAGTGGGAATTTTGATGCACAGAAGAAAGACAAGCACATCGAGGCATTCCTCTCCAGTAGAGGCCTACACAGGACAGCGTCTGTCTCTCCGCCATAGTAATGATATCCAAACCGCAAGTTTTGTATAGCAAGCTCGGTGCCATCATTAGTCTTCTGGAAACTCTTTCACTTAATTATTTTCAAGTACAACAGGAACGCGTCGCCACGGCAACGCCACGTATCCTGGCTACTGGAAAGCTCGGGGACCAGAGCTGGAACACGCCTTTGTGGGCTAGACATAAGACGAACAAAAGATGGAGGGAGGGAAAACAAAGCAATAACGGAGGAACAACGGAGGGATAAAGGCAGCACGAAGGACAGCGACTTCATCACCATGGTCTGTGGAGCACTTCTACGCGTAGGCCAGACATGGTCTGTTCAAACATCCCCCCGGAAATGCTGCCAAATTTCTCGCCCATGCCTTTATGATCCAATCCTGATTGTGATATTGATTGACGACATCGCTGGAATACCGCCAGGGTAGCACACGTGAGGGCCTTGCTGAATTTTGATCCGTCACTCCGAGCAAGCTCTCAACATGTCGGCTTTGCTGAGCTTGCAAGTGGAGTGCAGAATTCGTCAACCATATCCACAACAGTTTATTGAGCTACTCGTCTACGACAGAGATATCTGACAGCCATCCCACGAATGTCAGTAGAAACAGGCCTGCGTTAGACGGTCACAGATTTGGTTAACACGCTTGAAATATACACGCCAACTCGTAGAGGCGACGACGTCCAGCTTGTCATCGCATGCACGTAAGCGGGGAATGTCGTAAGAGTACGCATCTAAGCGTACAAGTATTCGTGTTCAACGTGCCCTTGTGTGTCAAGCAGCTGACTTACTCTTATACTCACTTTTTCGGTTTACAGTCTGAAAATTGCGCTTCTGTGTGAAGATCTCATTGCAACGTGAACATGTTTGTCAGTCTGATATTTCAGAGTGTAATAATGGGCACACTATATATCATGAGACACTTCTGTGTCATCTCTCTCAGTATACATAAATATCCTTCCACCATAAGTACGCGTACGACCTGAATGGTCTTTACTTTCGGCATCGAATTGAAATCTGGTCTGCATTGTAACTTCATGTTGCAGCTGTAAACAAATTGAAAGGGATTGAATTATAATGATCAACGAACCTTATTTAGTCTCGCTATAACAAGGATCAGCACGCCTTGTTACAAGAGCCAGCACAACCTGTTACAAAGGTCAGCAAGCCCTGTTACAAGGGTCAGCACGCCCTGTTACAAGGGTCAGCACGCCTTGTTACAAGAGCCAGCCCTCCCTGTTAACTTTGTTTCATTGCAGGTGCAAAAAATTTTGAGGATTGATTTTTGCACTCGGCTGCCGCAGCGAGTGATTCAAAAGGTGAAAAAATTTGAAATTCCCAGTGCTGCACAATGGCCCTCCTGAGGCTGTGCATTAGAGAGATGAGATCTTTTGTGGGGCCGGGGGTCGGGGGTGGCCAGGGAGGAAAGGGAGGACGGAGAATAGGACAAGTGCATCTAAAGTGAGTGAGATTATAACAGGCTCTCAGCTGCACAGTTTTATCACCGTGAATTTTTGCATCGCTCGCAGGAGCACCAAAATTGTATAATTTCTTGCGTTATTTGAGACAAAAGCACACAACGAGATACTTCTGTTTTTGTATCTGTAGTGAACCTCATCAAAATACTTGACGATAAGCATCAAGTTGCAAGAAGTAAACTTTAAATACTAGACTACCTCCACCTCATGGCATGCCTCCAGATTTGTTTGCTACACCCGCCCACCCAAAACACTTACGAGTATACAGTATTATACATACATATATAGATTCAGTGAAATACTTTATTTGAGAGGAAGAAACTGGTGTATCTATTCACTGAGCTTCAGTCTTAAAGGTTACTTGAGATTATGCGGATCATTTACCAATGCATAATTTTGCGCAGAAATTCATGAGTGGTGAAGCCCTACTGCAGAATTGGTGAGTCAGAGTGAAGCAGAATCCTTGCTATTTGAATTAATTGACTGTCCGCACAAAGAAAAAATAAAGCTCGTTTGTACGCCACTGATTTAGGAACACAAAACTTCGTTATTTTCAACATCACTATTTTCAGAATTCGCTATTTGTAGTGCTCATAAGAGCGTTTCTTCATGATTTACAGTATTTCTTTGATATTATCTGGAGTTTGTGTGATTTTTTCCTGCAAGTATGAACTTTTCAAATCTAAAATTACGACTTTAATTATGACAAATAACGAGGCTTAAGTATAACAGTGTTGATTGCAAGATTGACATCCTACCATGATATCTAAAATTAGTAAAATGAACAAGTACAAATCATTTTCTTCACCCTTTCCGTGATCACTGGTATAGTTTGGTAAAAACTTTGATAATAAAAGTAACTTCAGCAGCGCTCGAACAATAATATAAAAACTCACCACCAAACACTCGTTTAGGTGATATTTTGGCATGTTTGTGAAGTGTCTGGCACTGGGGGAGGTGCAGGCGGTGGAGGAAGTGGAGGAAGAGAAGAAAACGAAAACACTGAAAGAGACGGAGGAGTTGAAGCAGGCGGAGGCATTGAAGGAAGCCTAGAAGTAGGCAGAGATGGTAAAGGAGACGGAGGCCTTGAAGGTGGAAAAAGCCTTAAAGGAGGCGAAGGTGAGGAAGTAATCTGAGGCGGTGAAGTAGGCGGAGGCCTCAAACGAGGTGGAAGCAGTAGAGTAGGAGGCGGTAAAGAAGGTAAAGGCCTCAACGGAGGCAGAGGCCTCGAAAAAGGCGGAGGCCTTAAAGAAGGCGGAGGCCTCAAAGAAGCCGGAGGCCTTAAAGAAGGTGGAGGCCTCAAAGAAGGCGGAGGCCTCAAAGAAGCCGGAGGCCTTAAAGAAGGCGGAGGCCTCAAAGAAGACGGAGGCCTTAAAGAAGGCGGAGGCTCAAAGAAGCCGGAGGCCTCGAAGAAGACGGAGACGGTTAGCAGGCGCAGGGCCTTTTCAGTGAGCAAGAGTTAGAGGCTGGTATTGAACTAAGAAGAATGGCCACGTAACTGTTCTGTGAAACTCACTTTAAAGTTTGTTATAACTTCAACTCCCCCCAAGTTTTGCTTCCAACTCCAACATTGGAGGAATTAACATTCTCTTCATAATTCCAGGTCTTGAAAGAGGTTTCCGAAGTCTGGCCTCCCATTGTGCCGCTCGACAAGAAGAGCTCACAGCGACGGTAAGAATTTCTTCACTTTAAGTCCCATCTTCAGTTGCCGAAGTTCAGGCGCCATAATTTCCAAGTGTGCTTTTTGAGTTGGAGTTTGTTTCAACTTGCTAACCTGAGCTCCTCTGAGCTGACACACGACCGTTTGAGCTTTGATAGCCTTACGCAGCACCCGTGATCTTCCACGGCGAGTGTAACAAGTCTTTACAGAGGAATAAAGATGTAAAAGGCAGGGAATCTTTGAATTCAGTAATTAGTGCAACGCTTTGCATTTCACAAGCTTCCCATCTTGACTAATATGAAAATCGATTGTTATTAGTGTTTGTTTCAGTTTGTTGTGCAGTCATAATCTTTCCTGCACTAATTTGTCGCAGAATTACAGATAAATGGTAAAATTTACAAAAAACTGCATTGCTATGCAAAAATCTACTTTAAAAAGTCGATGGAGTCAGTAAGTTTGAAAAGTGACAAATATTTCACTCCGATACTCTAAAGCTGCGTCTGGGTCTCAAGGAGGGACAACATTGAAAGTTATCTCACATGGCTCCAATGTTCCAGTGAGAGGTGTCATGGCTGAACATGCTGGCGTTTGTTGTTCCAGTCCGACAGCTTGCAGCCCGCCAGCTCCACTGGGCCGACACGAGCACACTGACTTGTCTTCATGAGACGAGGCGGTGTGTGAGGTACGCCCGAGTTCGGTGACTTGGGGTGTGGAGAATCGGTAACTTAGGTTTGACCAATACACAGAATTACAGAGTTGAATGATAAGGCAAATGAGGTAAAAAGCTGTCTAGTAAAAGTCAGGAATATATCAGTTCTTTTCTCTATACCCTCGTCTTTGCACTTGCGTTCCTCTGACCATTTTCAAGAGTTAGATTCCGTTTCTGAGAAAAAGTGTACCAGATTAAGACTTAAAGCAATTTCAAGATGATCATTAAACCTTTTTTTACAACTGCTGTAAGACACATCTCATTGGAAGACTTCGCCTTCAAGCACTAACGAACTTATAAGGTTCTTACTCTAAAAACGCACATACTCGAAGCTCCTAAAGGAGCTTACCCTGCAACGTCTTCCCAGCAGTGCACAGTTTGAACTTGAGACTCACAGATTAGTTCGATGAGGCGAGATGATTGCTGCACAAACTTGTTCCGATTAAAGACGATCTGATTGCTTTCTCCAGTCGGCCCTCGGTCCAAATTGGCTGCAAGTCCCGGTAAATTTCCTTGTCGTCGTACAAGTACTGCGTGTGGCAGATGGTCAACGCACTACGTGCATACTACGTAAGACTCATTCTCTACGTATGACATTTTTCTATGTAAATATTTGTACGCTAAACGTCCTGCTCTTATAAGCCGTATGGCTCAAATGTTACTTATAAGATGTACGTTTCGTCGCAGCTGAATGGCCTATTTCATAATAGTATTTGAGCACAAAAATCACAGTTACATTTGGGTTCGTATCATACAAAAAAAATCATGTACAAATCGAAATTGAGCAGATCAGGCTCTACCTATTTTAAAAATTATGTTATTTTAGTCTCTATCGCTATTCAAATGCATTTACTTTGTTAAAACTAAACAAGGAACAGAAGAGATAACTGAGAATTGACCAAGTGCTACCAGATTTCGTTCACACTTTTTCAATGTTGACGCACTGCTGCTATCACACAGTGCAAAACTACAGGAAAATATCTTCACTTGTCCACACAATGTTACATGCAATCTACATTAATGTTTAGACTGAAAGGTATTCACTGTTGCATGCTGCACGAAAAAACCCCTGCTTGTGTATAACTTACATGAAAAGAAAATGTGACTGAAATAAAAGTATCTAGGCACCTATTGTGAGGTTATCTCTGGGCAATTCTTTCTTCTTTAATGAATCATGTGTAATTGACCTGAATATTATTGTTCGGATATTTAGCGAGTCGTACGATTTTCCCTGAAATGGCAGTTGTTTAAAAATCTAGTTCAGAAGGTAATCCAAGTTTATAGTCCAGATTTACATTAACTCGTGGGTGTCCCTATAGCTTCAAAGTCTCGCGATGTATCTCTGACTCCCCCACATTACTTGACCGGATTTTTTATAATTATTTCAGACAAGCACGTACAGTATGACAGCATCTGACGCACAGCAATCCTCAGTTGGAAAGCCACTGGTGCTTGTTAACTACCAGTGCTGATTTACGACCTGTGATTGTCTGTAACCCTTTGATGCCTACAATCTGTGCTGGTCTACGATCTTTTGCTGCCTACGACCTGCAGTGGTCTACGATCTTTTGCCGTCTACGACCTGCAGTGGTCTACGATCTTTTGCCGTCTACGACCAGCAGTGGTCTACGACCTTTTGCTGTCTACAACCTGCAGTGGTCTACGACCTTTTGCTGTCTACAACCTGCAGTAGTCTACGACCTTTTGCTGTCTACGACCTGTGTTGGTTTACAGCGCTTTGCCTTCTACGACCTATTATTTGCCTACTGTACAATGATGACCGTGTGATGGTCTACGGTAAAGGATCTCAATCAGGGGTAAATTTACCCCCAAGGCCCTAGTAAATTTACCCTTGGTTGTGAACCTTTGGCCTACGGTATTGTGTTTATCAATAAGTACGACTCGCGGTGTGGACGCATCATTCAGAGGTGCACTGCCAGGGTTACAACTGACGGTTTGATACACACATGAAGTATTTAAATTATTCGTATAGCAGGTCGTCCAACAGAGCATTACTGTCAACATTATTACTGTCCAGAGCACCTCTAGTCTGTTTCGATTCGTGGCCTAGTGGTAGGTTAATGTGTCTGCTATTTTCAAACTCTGAGAAGCCTGAGAAATGCTCAGCATGAACAAAAAACATTGCTACATCCTGAGTTCATTAACACGTTAAGTGCGGTTATCTTGCCGGTGCAAATCTTTACTTTGTACACACAGTCACTAGAAAGCTTTGAAAAAATTACAGAACCTAACCTGAGTGACCCACCGGTGGGTCACTTCACACTTAACGTGTTAATTCAAACGCAAGATCTAGCGCCAGCTGTTGACATTCGTATTCAGTCATCATGATTTCCAACAGTAAGTATCTGTGTTCAAATTCTCAGTTTTCTCCTATTTTGAAATTGTACATTGACCTATTTTGAACCCCCTGGTCTTCCATACTCAAACAGAACCCCTCAAAATCCTGCGTAAGCTCCTGTTAGAGCTCCGTGTATTTGCGAGACAGAAACTTCGATTCGAAGCTGTCTCGAGATCCCTTGAAGAACTCGAGACACCGTCGGAGAGACACTTCGCTACTTGCCATGACGCTCCAAAGACTTGCGCTGGAACATCAGAAAATTGATCGAGCTATTGGAGACTTACACGTCACGCTCCAAACTTCCTGTCAAGCGACAGAACCAATCCACGGGAGTTCGCCGATGCTTTATCAGTTGCATCAGAAATGAAAGATCTGCTCACTTTGAAGAATTGCTCTAGCAGAATAGAATCTACTGCTTTCTCTGCAGCATAACATCAGAGCGGACTTTACAAATTCTTTATCTAAATGATAATCAATGAAAAACCATTCAACTAATGTATTTAAAAGCGAGAAATATTTTGCTTCAGAAAAATTTCAGTTTCATGTTAAAGCTTGTTTTGTCGGGCACAGTTGCGATTTTGGTACTCAGGGTTCTAGACTGCAAAGATTTGATGTTAAATATTTACAATCTGCTAGAAGCCCCAGTGCAACTAAATCGACTCATGGCTTCTTACTAGATGAATAGTTCCTCCAAACCACTTGCGCTGGAACACATTATTATAAGGCTACAAACACAATATACACAACAGCACTGAGATGAGCAATTCTGTAACATAAGAATTCAAATATTTAGCACATGTAGACATCCCTGATATCAATAGGAAATTCAACAGTGCTGTTAATGAATTAACACAGGGCAATGCTTGCGTCATCTGAGGCAGATTCACACACTACGTGCACACGCGTGAGTCTGAAGTCGTCACCGCAGGACAGAGCCTTACTAGAGTTATCTTTTGACTTTGTCTAGTGAGTGTCAGCAGTTTGACTGCCTCTAGTTACAGCTCATGACGTACAAAATGCGAGGAAAAACTAGTATTCAGCGCACTGTGAGAATAGAAATGTTAATTAACGCGCTCCTCCGGCATGAAACCTCCATTAATTTTTTGTGCCCACACCGACGCCAGCAACTGAAGTCTACAGATTCTTGGCAGCCCAGCCAAGATCTCGTTACTTCTGGAGTTACCCCGAGTTTACACCAATGTTCAAAAATAATGAGCCAAGGTCATTTTTACCATTTATTGGACAAAATTGGACAATTGTGTACGAAAAATCGAAGTGAAAAACAACATAAAAATATTCAACAAGCATATACAATGGAAAAATTTATTACAAGTTATGCTCAATTTGAAGTTGAATTTCCTTTGGATCTTTTAAACAAGAGTTTCGTTGGGCACGCTCTCCACCAGCTCAAAACATTGAGGGAGAAATGTTATTCCACTCATTCCCCAAGGTTTACCATAGTTTCTCTTGGTTAGAAAAATGTTTACCTGAAAATGCATGAGAAATTAGAGACCAAATATTCTCTATTGGATTCAAATCAGGGCTTTGACCTGGCAATGAAGTGTTTTTTAAACTGAGGTAAATGTTTTTCAGCCAGCAATGTTTTTCTTACTTAACAAGGGCTTCTTAGCGCACTGTTTTGAACTGAATCCAAATTAATTCATTCTTCTTAACACTGTCATTCTCGACAGCGTGTTCTTGTTTGCTGTTTTGAACTCTTTCGAGTGGTCCACAGAGGTTTGCTTTCAATCTTTCAAAACAGCCATTTTTAGCCTGTGGTCATCCTTGACTGTTGAGGCTTCAGGGCGACCACATCCTGGTTTCCTGGAAACAGATCTTGTTCTTTCGTAACTTAAGCCAATGCTCTTCAGAGTTGTCAACAGTATTTTTGTTTTTTCTTTCCTAAGAATTTCATAAATTCCCTTGTAAGTCTTATTTCCCTGCCTTAGTCCTGCAATCCTGCTTTATTGTTTTTCATCAATATGTGTTCTCTTTTTTCTACCAGTCATTTTAATTGCATGGTTAGTATATAAAAATGATGTTATGATCTGTAAGATTAAAAATCGTTCATTGAGTTTCATTGATAGAAGAAAAAACCTCAAAAATATTTTCTTTTTGCTGAAAAACGGTGGGTTTATTTTCTTTTTTTACACGAGTATATTGATTCATGCGTTCAGCCGTGCAGAATATTAATATAATATCATGCTCACCAGCCCTTTCTAGACTACTATGGTAAGCACGCACTTTGACGAGTGCAAATTTTAGTTTTATGATCTCAGTGAAATGTTATCATAAGGTCAAAGGCTCAATTTATTAATGAGTTACTATACAAAGTGTTCATTGGTTTGAATCAAACAAGTCTTAAATGTAAATAGTTTGAACGAAACCTGTGCCACAAATGCATAACACACAGGCTGCTCGAATTACACGAGTATAACTCAAACATAGTCATACGGATTTGACACTAGTGCAAACAGAGTCGCACGGATACGAAACTCGTGCAAACAGAGTCACACGGATACGAAACTCGTGCAAACAGAGTCACGCAGATACGAAACACGTGCAAACAGAGTCGCACGGATACGAAACTCGTACAAACAGAGTCGTACAGATATGACACAAGTGCAAACAGAGTCACACGGATACGAAACACGTGCAAACAGAGTCACACGGATACGAAACTCGTACAAACAAAGTCGCACAGATATGACACAAGTGCAAACAGAGTCACACGGATACGACACACGTACCCGTACATGCTCACAGCTGAAGCTAGATACGCCAGAGGCTGTGCCTACAGAAATAGTGCAGGTCCGGGTGCGTATGTTCGTGCAGACAATGTATATGTAAGTGCTTCATTCGCTTACGTGTAAATAAAGTTTCATTACGTCATCAGCATTAATGTTGCACAACCCACGTTCTCATAAAAGCTATCAATAACGACATCCTTTTATAATTGAATTGCTATTATTTTTGAATATGGAGATGATCTTTCAGAAGACATTTTCCGAAACCAATTGATAAAAATCCAAGTTTTCATCAAAGTTGTTGTTGAACCATGTATTGAAGGGACATTAAACCATGTATTGATGGAATATTAAACCAGGTATTGAAAGAACCTTTAAATCATGTATTGAAGGACTTTTGAACCATATGATGAAGGAATAATAAACCATGTATTGAAGAAGTATTGAACCAAGTATTGAAGGAGCATTAAACCATTTACTGATGGAACATGTTATTGCTTGAATAAAAAATAACAATAAAAGTGTCGTGTGAGTTCAATCAACATTTCGACTGAAGCCTCGCATACAAGTGGGTCAGGTGCACCCTGCCGTGCGTCGTACGTGTCTGTGTTTGTTTTCCAGTGCTCTGACATGGAATATTGGCGTTACAGGTCCATTGAGATCTGCTGTTTTACCGATCTGTTCTCTGTAATTAGTTCAGTCACTTCAGCAGCTTGTGAGAGCTTCGTTAGAGGTGCTTCTCAAGGCACTGCCATGCCTCAGTGAACAGCAGTGTCAGGCAACTGACTGGCACGTGACCGTTATGCCTCAGTCAACAGTAGTAAGTCAGACAACTGACTGGCACGTGACCGTTATGCCTCAGTCAACAGCAGTAAGTTAGGCAACTGACTGGCACGTGACCGTTATGCCTCAGTCAACAGCAGCAAGTCAGGCTACTGACAGGCACGTGACCGTTATGCCTCAGTCAACAGCAGTAAGTCAGGCAACTGACTGGCACTTGACTGTCATGTCTCAGTTAGACGTACTCGTGGTGTCCTCACATGGAAGAAGGCTGCATTTCACGAGCAGGATTTTCTTGTTTTGTGTTTTCACTTAATGTCTTCAATTCACTGCGACCACTGTTATCAGAATAATTTGATAAAACTTGATAATTCCCTTTGCTGCTTATTAATCCTTATTTAAGTTAGACTGCTGACTAAAGTGGCTGATAGCATATAAAGTTGACTCTTCGGGCCTCTACCCTTAGCTGCGTTCTGAGTCTCACGAGCGATACTGAACGCAGTTACTGAGTCTCTACCACGGGGCGCATTACGAGAAAAAAGTCCGGACTAAATTCTCACAGAACAGCTGAAACAGCAGATGACCAGTCTCACATAAGAGCTGGAGGAGTACACGACCAGTCTCACACAAGAGCTGGAGGAGTACACGACCAGTCTCACCCGGGCAGGGCTGCCACTGATGGGGGAATTCCCCCAGATCTGGGGGAAACGCAGGTAGTCTGGGGGAATGGAGGAAACGCTCGTAAAATCGAATAAATCTGGGGCAATTTCGCCCGCGATTATTTTCAATTCAAAAATTGTGTAACCTGAATAATTTTGGGTTACACCCAGACTTATGTTCATTCAAATGTAGATGTCATGGTGCAGAACAGGAAATACCGTCTTTAATGACGTATAATAGGCGATTTAACGAAGTTTAAATCGTCTTCGAACAAACTTGCGACGAGATTTGTTTTGATTGAAATTGTCTCATGACCGTCACGTGTCACAGGCCACAGTTCGAAGTTCAAACAAACTCAGAGTTCGCTCAGTAAAAGTCTGACAGTGACCCCGTGACTAAGCGTTTCTCGCTTCCTTTCGCTGAGCGAATACTTTGCAATTAACATTTTTTCATTAACTGAAATTATGCGTTAAAAGTGTGTTAATGAGTCTTATGTATTAATTTGTGAATTCAGATATTTTTTCACGTATTGTCTTAGGCAAAGGAGGCGGAACGCAGAAGTTCTTAAAGATTAATTACTTGTGTGCTTTAAAATAAAGAGATATTATATATGTGTGGCAGGCCTAGTCTTTATTGCTATAGCTTGGTGACTTAGTAACCAGTGATTTTATACTTTCTAGAGTTGCAAATGTAAATTCGAAGTGTTACGGTTGAGACATTCTTGAGATTTAAAATTTCTTTGGTGTCCTGGAATTGATATGCTATCGTTTGCGTGTCTAACACTCATGGTTGCTTTATTCCAAAGTAACTATTATTATTTATCTGCATTGTCATAATTTATTGTCGTTACAGAGGCTAACTCTGTAACATGCTGTTCAGCAGTGGGTATTCTTCTAACTTGAATATTTATTTTGTGTTTTAATACGTAAAGCTCCATAGGGATGGCAACTAAGTTCATTTTATTGGTTAATGTTATTTATATGATGATATCATTAATTTAAGATTATTATTCGTTTCTAAATTGCGATTATTTTCCCCATAATGTGTGACCAAACCGAATCGTCTTCTAAGAAACTGAAGTTGTATACGCAGTCATTTAGAAATGACTGACTTAATGTACCCGAATTGAAAACTTGGCTGAAACGGGATAGTAATGATTCCAACTGTGGTTATTGTAAGTGCTGCAATATTTCATTGAAAACTTACAACAAATCTATGATCATCAAGTACAGTAATACAGAGAAACATAAGAGAAATATAACTGTTGCAGGTACAAGCGCTGATATCGCGCACTTTGTGGTAGGAGAACCGTCCAAGGGATCCGAAGAAATTGCAAAAAGCAAACTTATTCTTGCAGTATACTTTGCCGAACATGATCTACAGTAAGGTAAGTAAGTAAGTATACAGTAAGTAAAGTCAGATTTTAGTAAATCTATAGCATATTATGATTTTTTTAATTTTGGGGGATTTTTGCTGTATATGGGGGAATTTGTGCTGCAAATCTGGGGGAAAGATAAAAACCTCAGTGGCAGCCCTGGTCTCACGGAAGAGCTGGAGGAGTACACGACCAGTCTCACATAAGAGCTGGAGGAGTACACGACCAGTCTCACATAAGAGCTGGAGGAGTACACGACCAGTCTCACATAAGAGCTGGAGGAGTACACGACCAGTCTCACATAAGAGCTGGAGGAGTACACGACCAGTCTCACATAAGAGCTGGAGGAGTACAGAATAGTGAACGTGTGACACCGCTGTCCTGCTTGGCATTTGCTTCGTGAGCAAGTCAAAACTACTCACGCTGACTGCAACCAATTTCATTAAGGTTATTTTTTTAATTATGTACTCGCACTGTCAAAGTCAAGCATAAACATTTAAAAGAAAAAAAACGTTTTTAATTTCCACCGGAATAAGATAGTGGGAATAGGTCCGTTAATTGCCGTAAATGTGAGGTAAATACCGAGACCTTCTGTTAATCTGACAATAAATTTCGAGTTAGCTGATAGAGAAGTAATCCTCCTCTGTATCAGCCATTTTTGGATCTCTGATAACCGAAATGATCATAAAACAAGGTGCTTACTAACGACATGCACTGAAAGTTTTTCAAATAAAAATGTAACGAATGAAAATTAGATTACTGTTCGCAGGTGAACAGAAAAATATGCTTTCGAAACAAGTCAGAAAAATCACAGACACTTCAAATCTGCATCAACATTACATTACCACACACTTCCCAGTCCGAAATCCCGCGACTCTCAAACTTTATTGTCAAATTGTACGAATTTTCCGTTCCTTTTGGCTAAATTAACAAATCAGCGTCAATACAGGGAAGTTTACGCAACTGCAAAGTTGACTTGGACTCGCATGAGAAATTTCATTAAATTGCTTCATTTAAAAAGTTGTCACCCACGTATGAGCCTCAAAGTTTGTGGCTCACAGTTTATGGCTCACGGTTTCTGGCTCAAGGTTACTGGCTCATGGTTAATGGCTCACAGCTTGCGTCTCACAGTTTCTGGTTCACAGTTTCTGGCTTACGGTTAATGGCTCACAGCTTGTGGTTCACCTTTTCTGGCTCACGGTTAATGATTCACAGTATATAGCTCACAGCTTGTGGCTCACAGTTTATGGCTAATAGTTTGGCTCATACGGTGAGAATTTATATGCAAATGATTCAAATAAATCAATTGATGCTACAACCAGACGAAGCTGGATTCAGTGTCGAGATTATAAGAAAGAATCAAGAAATTTAATAACTGGGATTTAAGGTAGCTCTCTCCCACCGTCGCCTTGGTATGCAGCAGGATGGTGGTGTGACGCTGATATAAACAAGTCTTGGGCTCTTTATATGTATGTAAAGTAAGGCTCATCACAACGCAGCTCCTACCTACATCTTCGTAGAAGACACATCGATTTTCCTGCGATCGATTGAACTTTGTGTGTCATGTCACACACAAGAGACACCACTCACTTAGTCGAAGCAAAATATTAAAAAGAATTGTATCTTAAAAAAATATATTAAGAAAAGGAAAGCTGACACTCTGTTGCCTGTCTGCATCACGCGGCTACAAAAAGCGTCAGGAGATTTGTGTGTGACTGAGCTAGCGTAAACCTTCTGCATTTGTCCATCACAGTATACTTTGTATAAACGTCTTTGATATCATCTGTCCGTTTACTACTTATTCAAAATTTAATTTACTACTTATGATATTTGAATATAGATTGTTACTCTAACATAAAATACTCCAATTTATTTGGTGAATAAATTCACATCAGAAGTGACGTTTAAAAAGTCTACTGTTCTAATATATGGGTTTTTTCATGAATATAATATATTTCTCGTACAATATCATCTATGGAGAATATCTATCTATGGAGAATACACAGTACATAAACACTCAACTATTTGACCATATACTTCACGATGAAGTTTGAGAATACTGGATTGTACAAATTTTGTAAAAAATTTCTAAGGTTTTATTCTACGCATGAGAGGTTTCATATTTTCCTGCAACAAGTTGCCACCGAGAACAAGCAAAGACACCACTTTCCAGCTGCTCTGAATTTGTTTTGATACCAGCGAGAAAATTAAAATTGGAGCACAGCCAAGTTATTCTACTTATTTTCCGTCTCAGTGAACGCAGTGTAGCCTCCCCTGTAAGATGCTAAAAAGCATGACACAGGCGCAATAATTCCGTTGGCAGTCGTCAGAGTGTAATACGTAAAACTAAGGCGATCAAGTCAACTGCAGCTTTGCATTTCCGACTGCAAGATCAATTTCCGACTTCAACCGAGCTTGGTTCCACCGTCTCTCCACAGACACGGTCCAGGCTTGCCCTTGTGAGAGAGTGTGTTGTCTTTGACTAATATTTCTGAACATTTATTCGAGTTCATCCCACAGATTTATGAGAGGAACATGTGTGGGTGTTGCTGCATTACCACCTGACCCTCTAGTGGATATTAGATTGTCGGGAGTTCATCCATGTGGTGCTAATTTATATCAATATTTGGAACGGCAACTCAGATATCGTACATGAATACAGCGATAGCCATCATCTTTAACTATGTGCGTTCAGTCACAAAGTCCTATCAAACTGGTGATTCTTTTGCCTTTTTATATAGGGTACAATTCTGTCAGTTTAGCCTTTACTGCTTGCGAAGGAACTAGAGCTGTGTCCTGTTGTGTTCATTTTTGAGCCATGTGAGGGTAGTGGATGAGGAATACGTCCAAGCGGATAAAGGGTAAATTTAGTGAATGAAGGGTGCGTCTGAGTAGACGGATGGTGCGTAAGACATGTTCTTAATAAGTTTCAGGCAGTGATATGGTTTCATCAGAGTATATCTCACCGCAACCCTGCTCATGTTTCTGTATAAGAAGTTAATTTAGAGTGACACAAAATCTAAAATATGCTCCATCTCGGTCCTAGAGTCCCTCTCTCGGTTATTGAATTCGTTTACTCTTCCCACCGTCCCAGTCCCACTGGTCAGGTCCCACCGTCCCGGTCGTACTGTCCGGGTCCCACTATCCAGGTCTCACAATCCTAGTCCCACCGTCTCAGTCCTGTCGTTCCGGTCCCGCCTTCCCAGTCTCGGCGTCCCTGTCCCGCTGCCTCTGTCCCACCGTTCTAGCCTCACTGTCCCAGTCCCACCATTCCTGCCCCCCCGTCCCAGTTTCGCCATCACAGTCCCACTGTCCTGGTCCCGCCGTCCCGGTTCCGCCCTCTCGGTCCCGAGCAGGTAGGAATTAAAGAGGACCGCACGAGCGACCCAAGGAGTGACCGAGCAGGTGCTTTGCCTGAGTCCCCCGGAGGGAGGAGGGGAGAAGGAGGTGTCTGTACCCTCCCTTTTTGTTCGTACGTCTTCAAGCGTAAACACGAGGAGAGAATAAATTCTTACTACAAGTTCTGTAGACAGCAACACACATCAAGCCTGTGACGGAGTATACAATCACTGATGTGTTGAGCTCACATGTGCATGCTGTATTGCTAGTGGCAGCTGGTGGAAGCTCCAGTTGCCTTTGTATGCTTAAGAGCTTTAAACTCACATTTCTAGGTCTCCCTAACGTTTTAAATTTTTTTTTCAAATGTACTTAATATTGTAGCTGATCATTTACTATAAAAGAAAAACATAAGATAAGCAAAATAGCGTTCCCTTGCTAGCGTGTGTTGCATCGCTGTTACCGTGACAGGCTCCAGCTGTCAAGCACTCATGCATGAGGATTCATGAACCTACAGAAATTCAGAAATTCAATTCATTTTGTGCCAAAACGAAAATTACTTTAATATTACCAGTTTCCATGTTCACAGAAAAAACAACGTCTAATTCAGAAATCCGACAAATTTGGTGAATGAGTCCTTATGCTAGAAGCTACAAGCATGAAATTTTCTCACAAATTCGCCCTTTGTTAAGCACTAGCAGCAGCGGGGATCTTGTGTTGGGTCTTGCATTACTTTTGAGTTCAATGTTGGTGAAAATATTCCAATTTAAACATATACTAGGTTCTTGTTATCCTCTAAACATCATCAAGTAGATGGTGGTCCAAAGAAAAACACTTGCATGCTACTCAGGAAAACAGCAAGCTTCATATTACAATCTCTCACTCCTGAACCGAAACCTCCATGTAGCCCAGATCCCTAACCTAGTCCTACCACACGTCTCCTTACCAAGCAGACTAAATAGCGCAAGTCCTGACCAGTGTTCGAATTTGAATAAACATCCGCTGTCGACATCACTGGTAGCAAAACAAAACAAAGCCTAACTTCGTGAGAATATCGTATTAATATATTGCCTCATGCTTATTATTTTGCGATGCTGGTTGCCAGTATTTAGTTTTAAATGTTCTCACGCCATGTAAACTTTCCTGTTATGTGAAATTTCACAGGAAATGGCTTCACTAAAAATTTAATCGTGAATAAATGTTCCAATATATTGCAGACCAATACTGTTTCATCTAATTCATCATGGCTGTTCTTCTCATAATAAACTTCTCGTACAACTGGAGGCAATGTATTTACCAGGAGTCCTCGGTTTACGAACGAGTTCCGTTCTTACGGACGTTAGTAAACCGGTTTGGTACGTAAGTCGGAACTTAGATCTATACGTCACGGAAATATGCACTTACATACGTAAATTATAATAACTAATGATAAGAACATGTACATAAATATAATATAAGCAATGTGTAGTATTCTGACTGGTAACCAGAGAAACAGGTTTATTCGGAAGAGCCTGCAGCTGGAGAGTTTAGACAGGCTGGAGAGGCTGCAGAGGTAGAGGGCCCAGGGTCTTGAGATGCTGAGGTAGAGGGAGTTCTGTCAACCTTCTTGAAGAATGAATCAAGACAATATTCAACAGATGTCTTCTTCTTCTCTTCAAAGATGTACATGTGTCCAGGCATCCACTTTCAGAATAAACCTGTCTTATCTAAGTTGAACACTTGTTTACCGCTATATCCCCCTTCCCTGATGATCTGAGCCAACGCTGTAGGGAAATCACTTGCGGCCGCATAATCGGCACTCGTTGCTTCCCCCTACACTCTGATGTTATGCAAGTTATCCCGAGAGCTGAATCTATGAAACCAACTCCGGCTAGCAGCAAAAACTTCACCTTCGCACTCATTACCCTTCTCAGCTTTACGCATTTCAAAAAAGTTCTTAGCCTTTTCTTGAATCACCATCAAACTGATAGGCATCCGACGATGATTTTGGTCCTCAAACCAAAGCACCCAAAGTGTCACCATTTCAATTATAAGACCAATACGTTGAAGGCTACGTCACCTGTAGCCTTCACAGGTGATGAACTCTTAACATGTTCGAGAATTCGTTCTTTGTCTTTTATGATCGCACGGACCGTCGAACGGCTCAAGTTCAAAGCTCTACCAATGATCGTCGGTGTTTCTCCCTTTTCAGAGCGCTGAATAGTGTCCAATTTAAGTTCAATTCTGATAGCTTTCCTTTTGTTCAATGCACCACTAGCACTTACATCAGCTTTGCGTTCGGAAGCCATGATTAAAGTTCAAATAACAGGAAAAAGGGAAAAAACTACGGAGCGTGGAGATGACGACGGAAGCTACAATCCAATATGGCGTAGTGAGTGAGCGTCTTCCTCGTCTATGCGCTGCGTTACCATGTATTCAGCAACGCGAGCAAAACATCTAGTACTACGCTCGGTTCGCACGCTACCTACAAACAGATTGCTGTATTGCAGAACATGAATTAATAGGATTTATGGGAGCTCGTTCGTAACGGTGAGTTGCCGTAAGTCGAAATGCCGTAAGCCGGGGACTCCCTGTTCACATAAACAAAACAAAACAAAAACGTATATTTCCAATAAAGTTGGTACATAAGAAATGTAACATCATTGGTTTTTAAAAATGCCTATCATAAAATCCTTAAGTGGTAGGTATTCTATGCATAGTATCATGGATGACAGAACAGCAGTACCTACGGGTATACATAAACATTCACATCACGCAATGAACGTTAAATATACATGGGGAAACAAACGAAACTTCGCTTTTTCAGTGATGACTTAAGAGGTAATCATTGGTGATACATATAAATTCTGACGTGGTAGATATTATACGCATTTTAGGTGATAAGCGAAATATTTTCTTTAGGTACAGATTAGATTTGACATCATTACATTTAACTGAATTGGATCTTTAACATCCGAGAAAGACCGAAAAAGGAAAATTATGAGAGCGAAAACTTAAAACATAAAGTTGTGATTGTTATTAAATTGAAA
>VCRD01005096.1:0-14625 GCA_006783055.1 Trinorchestia longiramus
CTTCAACCCTCCTTCCTTCCCCCCGCTTTAGTTCAGCCTCCTTCCTTGCGCAAGATCCATATAATAAATTCCCTCCATTACCTCACTACAGATAACTGAATTAACGTCCTGTTAATGATGGATTGTGCTCTTCATGCGTAGCCACGAAAAGAGAAAATTTTTTACTAACTGCACGAGGATACAGAAATATTTAATCATTAATAAGGGCCCAGCGCTTAAACAGAACAAAAATGTTTGCAGCGTTGTTCGCAAAATTATCAGTGGAATATTTTTTTCTAATTGTCACCCACAATGAAATTTACATAAGAAAGTGTCTCGTTATTTGATTGTTAAAGAGAAGAACTGAATATCTCGGCTTTTGTTTCTCTTGAGAAGGACCAGGTGTGTCCGTCCTTGGTCCTCTTAAAAAGACACTAATTTGGACAGCCGCTTTCTCTTCCCGGTGATTCGATACTTTAATGAGGCGATACATCAGTTAAAAGAAATTTTCATTAACCTTAACATACATTAGAAGCTCTGAATAAAAAGAAATTTTCCGCATAATCCCATTTTTACGGTTTTGGGGAAGTACTGTGTTCTTATCAGCTACTCGTTTTACCTTAAATAAAAATATGATCTTCTATAATATATACATCTTAATCTGTGGGCATGACCACACGCAGTCTGTATACTAGATACGTGGGCATGACCACACGAAAGACAGGAGGCCTTACACCCCCAAGTGAGGCCATCTAATCTTGTGCATCTATTCTTCCTGAACGACAACTTGCAATATAGATTTATCAAATACCATGGGTCTTCGAATATTCTAATCAACATTTAGTTTAAGAAGAAATTTGCCTCGAAAAACAATAGTACGTGTAACCATATTTTCAATCTTAATTCTTTGGTTTGATTATTTACATGTTTATGATGTCTTGGTTTCAACGCAATAAAAGGATTTTAATTGTTTAGGATCGATATAGAAAGACCACGTGGAATGTGTGTCATCTTCTATAAGATATATCGCTTTCATTTTCAACTACTAGCGTGATGATTAGCCAAAAATAATCAAGATACCATTAGAAGGACGGTTTAGTTTACAATAGTTCCCTTTAATTGTGTGAATTTGATGATGGGTGATCCACTATAACATTTTCAAATTTGGGAGTTTTTATCTGTCATTAGTTTTAGTGTTATAATAGAGTTTTGTTAATAAAACAGAGCATCAGGAAGTCCACAAAATATCGGCACATCAAAGGAGCAACATTATGGAGTGGAAGAACACCAATCCATCTCTGGCTTCTGCCAGCTTAGAAGTTCACACATACCCACACACATGTACGTAAAAGTACACGCACCTTTTTTGCGCATGTTCGTGTGTACAGGGAGTCTATTTTTGGCGTTCTGAAGATGAGAACTGCAGCACCTCATGCTTCCATCTGAGACAGAAGTCAGAGGACGCTTCGTGGAAGTGGGTCAAGTTGCCGCAATTGTGGTTAGTTCAAGTGCCCAGCAACGAGTGGATAAGCCCTCAACAGTACAGGTAAGCTAAAATTACCCTTTGTTTGTTCAAAACGTCGTTCCTTTCACTGCCAGTTAATGTTTGTTTGTTTGTTTGTGTGAGGGTACCGAATAGCGCAGCCAGACAGAGGAAAACCGAAGCAAAATTACAGCATGTTTTAAAGTCACTGAAAGTTTGTTTGATAATTAATAAAAAGTTTTAATTTTTTGAGTAGAATAGTAATTTGATGTTCATACGTCTTTTAAAATTACAAGAATAAAATGTTTGTTTCCGTCGTAGTCATCAGGTATTACACGTAGAGCATTCAAAAACGAATTTCTATCAGACGACAAAATTACCGATGACACTTGGGACTATTCAGTCCTTTTTCAAAGAAATGATTTCTAGTCCTGGTATTAGATGCGATTTTGTCTACGAAACTGCGTGAAACTCCGAGGGGGAAAAAATCGGAATGCAACTGGTGAAAAACTGGTTTAATATTAATCGAAAGTGCCCCCAATAGTTCAATTGTCCGAATGCAGCCTCCATATTTCGCTTGTCGAAAAACAACCCCATAATTCTCTTGTTCAAGAGCGACCACTACAACGCAAGTTAAAATTGAATCTATCATGGCATGATTGATGATTTTGAAACATTCATGACTTATACAACCCCCTTGTGGTAGTCCAAAGTACAGACACGTTCACTTGATTCAGTCGTTTGCCTTTGCCTAACTTATCAGCTGTTTCGATATGATTGCAGTTCACGTATGAATATTTCGGCAATACAGTTATGTCGGGTGACATAATTTGCTAATGAGTTACCTTCCATATAAGTTATTACTTTGTCAAAAGCAATACATTGCAGTCACACAGTACACAGGTATGCACACCATCGTTTTCGACGACGCCATTTCCTCGAAAAGATGACCTTCCTTCATGGCATTTTAATACAGTCCTTACTTCTCTTCCTACCAAGCAACTCTCGTACACTTGGTGAAAAAGCGTCTTTTCAGGTTCAAATGTTTAGTATCTCAACAACCCCAGGGGGTAAATTTTAGTCCTGGTGTACCCCACTCTTACTTGAACGCAACTTCACTTTGTTGAATAGTTAAATTAACGTTTATTTCTTCGGACCAGGGAATATATTCGACAATTTTCAGAAACTAACTAAAATTTCTGATGAGCCGATGATGAAGCTAGACTGGATATGACATGATGTCCATAATCTTATACTGGTGCTCATAGCATGGGTCCTAGTAAACGAATAAAATTAATAGAATTAAGATTAAACGAAGTCAGTGCTTATAGTCATAAGGAACGGTACGGCTTCTAGTGTTTACATTTCTATATGTCAAAGTACTTCCCATAGTTCTTATGTGTCATATTTCACATATAGGCCTACCATTATTTTCGATGCACTTAGTGAACAATCTCAATCTTATTTAACTTAGAAAACAATTTGAAGCGACACTTCTGTTTCATATTAATGCCTTGTCTATCCATTACTGGCAACATTAATGCATGTCTTCCGGGAAGAACTGAACAAATTATGTACTTTTGAGCCGTGCAGCTTCAATGACGTTGAACTTCCGCGTGTGACTGCGTGACAAGCGTCAGTTTGTCCAGCCTAAAGTACATGGACCACAGCCTTGTATTTTGTCTCAAATATAACACGCAACATGTTCTACGTTATGTAAATTTTATCATGTAATTAAATCATGCTTACCGTTTCTGTGAAAATTAGGTATTGCGTATTACAGAGAGTCTTAATTTGTGTTTTTCTTTCAATATTCTGGGTTACAAAAGTTAGCTTCGCTCCAGGAATAGTATCAAGATCAATGATAAATAAATAGTATTACTAAAACTAACAATTGCTAACAATAAATATAGGTGAAAGTAGAATGGATTGAAAAAGCTACTTTAGGTTAGGTATAAAGAAAGGAGACTAAGTAGGTGAGAAAATAGGCAAGTTTTCTTGTAGCATCTAGACCAGTGTTTCTCAAAGTGGTCCGTGCCGCCCCCCTGGGAGCGTTGAGGAAATGCAAGGGGGCGGTAGGAGGGTACGCCTTGAATATGGCGTATAATACTGTATAATATACAGTAATATAATCATTATGGGGCGGTGGAAAATCAAATAGTGTCCTAAGGTGGTTGAAAAAACTGAGAAACACTGGTCTAGTTGAAGAAAAAACACGTTTCCTAAGCACGGATTTGAACCTGCACTGGTCGTTTCATTTTAACAACTTTCGTCTAAAATACAAACACGTACCTGTATAAAATGGACCGATCTTCTTTTCAACTCTAACAAAGCACTTGTGATGTATGTATTCTTCACGTTTGCTTTGAAACTGATGCATCTTAAACAGGTGCAATTTTGATAGATTCTTTTTTCACACCTTTGAAGCCACAGTGCAGCCTGTGTTGATTGAATTTAGTTAGGCCTACGCAGGCACGTACACAGAATTTAAAAACTTTAAGTGGTGGGCAACATGACTCTGGCTAGGGAAATTACAGCTACGCTTTCGTATGCATTCTTATAAACACAACATCACGGAAATTATGCGGCGATGATGCTGAGATTAACACACAATGCCACTAAGGAGCACTCTGTCATTAGAGGGTGGGTGTCGCTATGGCAAATTGCTTTAATTCCATTACGAAAACCTGACACACCTCAACCAATTAATGCGCATGGAAATTAAATTCTTCCAGAGGGAACAGAAAAAATGAGAAGCTCTAAAAGAAATTAGCTGCAATTAGTTTACACTTCGTGTAAGATTCTGTTTGAATTGTATATCTGATTTACGAATTGGGTGGTAACCTATTCCTTTTAATAGGTTTAGTATCTGATATACGAACTGGATAATAACCTTTTCATATTAGTATCTGCTTGGGTTTAATATCTGAGATACAAACTGGGTAATAAATACAGCATGGTCGAAACAAGTGAAAGAAAAGCAGTTGAAATAAATTATTTGAACAACATAGTCAAGATAAGAAGTACTTGAATATATTAGAAACTTAAGGTTGTCCCCAAGCCTAATGAATAAACACATTTAAAACAAAAAAATATATATCCTTGCATAATTAAGACATATATTCATACCTTCCATAACACAAGTTGTAAGACCTTAGACCGACCAGTAGACTCGTACCGACCCTGTTTTAAGAGGCCAAGAATTTAATCTTGGTTTTTTATTCAGATATTGTCATGATAATGTAGATAGTCACACACTCACAGGACCGTTAGAACTACAGCGCTGGAATGAAGAGTAATGCCGTAGAGGAGATAAGCTTCACTATAAATTCTCAAATTCTTGTGAGTTTCTTGGAATTGAAACCTTAAAACCTTGAAAGACTTGTGGCATTGGAATCTTCATGGCTCAACAAGTACATGTAACTCAGAGCTGTTTAAAATGATAGTGTGGCGAAATTAGAAGGCTTATGATAATGAAAGTTTAATGACATACAAAATGTACAATGTATAAAATGTACTATCGATAGAATATACTATCCATAAAATATATGACTCAACGCTGTAGTCTTTGAGTGTATGAGTTTGAATAAATGAACCCACTGAATAGTTTCATTCTTCTTAAAAATCTATTTGTGAAGGCCTATACATGTGTGTTTTTCTTTTCAATGGCAGCAACAAGCGTGCAAACGTGAAGTGTTTTCGCCAGTAAACTATAATAAATAATTTAAAAATTTTAATTTTGTCATGGGACACCTTTTTTCTTTTGTAATACTTACAATTCTTTTTCTATAAGCGTCAAAAAACTGTGGTCAGAAATGGTAAGCGTAATTCTTTAACCAGGAACTGATATCTGTACACGTAGATCTACGGTATGTAGGCTCTTAACTTCTCAGCCTCCAATTCATCATTTGTATTCCGAGCATGTGATTGGCCGAGACAATGCAGGCGTATCGAGCTGCTATTTTATCTGGTCTCTGATTGGCTCCCTAGATTACGTGAGCCGTTTGAACCAACGAATTTTACTTTCTCGCGCTACTGCACAGGCAGACTTGCACAGGGAGACTGGTACGGACAATCTTCCATAGGTAGACTTTCACAGGTAGCTTTAGATAGGCTGACTAGCATTGTCAGACTTTTACAGAAATGTTTGAACTTGAGCACAAGTTGCAGGGTTTGAAAACACAAACACAGCATACAGTAGTTAGGCAGCTTTGTGTTTCATGGTGTTCGTGTTAATGTAAACTACCATCACGTAGCCACTACATGCAGACAACTCATTGAGTCCTATAAGTATCTCAACGACTTCAACGATGTTACTCTGGAAGAGCTTTTCGACAGAGACGGCAACATGCGAACCAGAAATAACGGCCAAAATCTATTAGTAAGAAACTTCACAACATTCCAGGTGCTAAACTTCTCTCCTGTTCAAATTGCCAGAACCTGGGACTAGGTACCCGAAAAATTCGTTTATGATAACACTATAAACGCATTCAAATATAGTTTCCACAAATATTGGATAAGAAATCCTCCAATATTGTAATGTACTGATTCTATGTCCCTAACTCTTGGGGCTTGTGCATGATTGTAGTACATGTGCGTGACTGAAATGCCTGTGCGTGAGTAAAGTGCGTGTACGTGACTGAAATGGCTTAGTGTAGTTGAGGTGCATGAACGTGATTGATGCCTGTATGTATTTTAGACGGTTTGGGACTTTTGTAGCAACCCAAGAATGGACTAAATGGCTCGTTCCTGTAGCCTCATATTATTATATTCAAACTCTTTGTCCACTAACAGTAACTCTAGCGTCTGCTACCAACCGTTGTGTTCACAGTAAACACATTTAACTTTGCGTGCTGTCAACACGATAACTTTGCGTGCTGTCAACACGATAACTTCGCTTGTCACGCGAAGTTATCGCTTAGCACGATAACTTTACGTGCTGTGAATACGATAACTTTGCGAGGGCTGCAAAATGCACCGTTGTAGACATAGGGTTAAGCAAATTGACTACCTTTACGAACGCCTAGGAGCAAATTTCACACGAACTCTTTTGAAACCGTGGACATACTGTCCACATTTTTTTACAACAGACCTTTTAAAGTTTCTTTCTTCCTCTTCTTGACTGTCTTTTAGAACCTTGATAAACATGTTACTCTACACAAAATAATCCTGTAAGTCCGCCTTCAGTGAAGACTTTTCAGTGTAGGCAATTATCCTGCCGAGGTGTCGAGCATAGCGTGTGTGTGTACAGAGGCTGAACGATCGTGTGATGCCGACTTCAGCAGCTATCCGTATGAAAATAACTCTACGTAATTATCCATGGGCTAAAAAGCATTGTAACATAGTGTTTCAAGTGCTTCATACTAAATCTTAGAGTTTAGCAAAAATACTAGAAGTATTTGTCAAAACACTAATATTAATTCTAGAAGCCTTAGTCAAACTCTAGACGCATCAATCAAAACTCTAGAAATATTTCTTAAATTGTTGAAAGCACTGATGAAGACACTAGATATATTCGTCAAAAGACTAAACACACAAGCGAAAATACTAGAAGCATTAGTCAAAATACTAGAAGCATTATTTAAAATACTAAAACCATTAGTCACCGTATAGCGACACACAAAAAAAAACAGAGTTAGGTTGGTTACTATTTGTTGTATGAGCCGAGATTGCAGTCAACTGCAGTGTTTCAGAGCTTGATTAAAATACACACTCTGATTCGTTCAGATTCTTTCTTCGGCCGCTACTGTGCCTTGTAAGAAAAGATTTAAGCATTTCAGTATCCTAAATAACGTTTTTTAACAAGAACAACGCAACGCTTTTCGTGCACGTTTGCATGTTGTATGATATACTATCCATAATGATCAAACATTCAAGATATCATCAGCTGGGAATAATAAATCTTAACTATATTCGTATGCAAGATTGAACATGAAACATGCTGACTTCGGGTGAAAAGTTATGACACCCTTAAAAAACGATCTTTATAAAGTACAGATTTCTCTAAATGAAAGATCAGACATGTTCTAAAAAAAATCCGAAACCACTGAAGCGATTTAGAGGACCACTTGAGACGAACTGTGCATGGCAAAATCTTTGATTTAAATTGGTCTCTGTTTAAATTGGTCGAATAATACATAAATACTATGTCCTTGACTACTTACCATTCCGATATCTGCAAGTCTGTACTCTTTATAATAATAAAAAAACTCAGAGTATTGTGAAGACACAGTCATAGAATGTCTTAACAGGCAGCATTCAGGTTAACATACCATCACTGATTAATTTGCAATGTACCATCACAATAAAGTCTACAACTCATCCTCACAAACGCAAACAATTGCGGATAAGCTAGTGCGACTTCCAGCGTGTCATCATAATACAAAGAATAGAAACTGCAGGTACACAAACTCGTGGCTTTTTGCGAGGAGGTGCGTGTCAGAACTGTAATTTATGTGCAACAACGTAGGTTATAAGACCACGTGACCGGCATGATAAAATTAGCCATTGCAAGGACACGTGCTGCATCCCAATGGACAGGTCAGGCGCCTGTACAGAGCATCCCAGAGGGTTGTGTGTCCTGTAATGCATCCCAACACTGCACCTCTGTCTGGGGTGCATCTTTTTCGGGGTCTCAGTGAGGTTGTATGGTCAGGGTAGCATCCCAGTGGGGTTGCATGCACAGGGAAAAATACCAGTTGGGTTGTGTACACACGTGAGGATACCAGTAAGGCAAAACTTGGAAGACATATGTAAAAAAATATACGGTGAATAATATAGTCCACAAAGCTCACAATTGGTATTTAGAATTCATTAGTATCATTTATATTATTAATTACTAACATTATTGGCCGCCCGAAAGTGTGATGCAAATTTACACGGTGAAAAGTAGAAGTAATGAAGATGAGACTCCAATTGCAAATGAAAGTTTTTACATAAAAATCTACGGTATGTGAAACCTACTTTTGGGTTCTCAAGTGGTTTCCATGGTGTCTCAACTGTTGTAGTTATAAGTATAGCGTTATGCATTAAAACATAAAAATAAAAACATAAATGCTAAAAGTATTTAAGTAATTACGAATGACAGGGAACATATTTCATGTAATTTGTATATTATGCCTGATATGTGTCATTTAGGGGCCCTCTGTTATCGTGTACACAAATATGCGTTCTTTTAATATTTTCTTGAATATTACACATCTCGAACGATGTTTTCTTTCAATTCTGCCAACGTGCAAAGTATCTTTATGTAAAACTTTCTCTTCAAGCATCACGGGAGGAGAAACTGACAAGTGTGTTTGGATTACGACATCGTGCTGCCACGGAACGTCACCGTAACGTACAATCAAACAGTGTAAAAAAGTTTTCTTCGGTATATTTATTGATATCCTGCTGTTAAGCCAGTTTCTCTGAATTTAGCAGTCATTTTTTGGTGTTAATGTTCCTGCAGTTTCCTTGCATTGTAATATTCGATTCATTATATTGGACAAAAAAACTGAATGGTTTCTCATTGCTTGTTCGTTTAGCACACCATTTTTGAAATAAATTTTACGAGTTCTACGGTAAACATGTAATAACTACATTATTGGAAAATTGGTACACCCTTTGAATAAATTTCACATTTTTTCTAGTTTTTCCAAACAATTAAATCTTTTCCGTTGTAGTTTTTTACTATTTTATGAAGGTAGCCTTCCTGTGCGCCACCCTGCAATTTGAGGTTTTTGCAAGAAACTCTACGGTTTATGAGCCAAGCTTTTCAATACCTTAGTATTAATCGTTCTATAGAAGTGTATCATTTCAATTGAAGTGCTTCATTTCCACTGAAGTACTTTATTTCCATTGAAGTACTTCATTTATATTGGAGGGATTTAATTTTATTTAAGTGCTGCACGTTTTAAAATCTTAACGTTCTTTCGACTTCAATTAGCCTGAAAATTTCACCTTTATTTTTCAATGAGTTATTTTGTAACGGTTTTATACCATCCGCTGTTCACAGTCGAGTCCTAAAGTCTATGTTCGCAGGTACTTTGAAACTATCCATTTTGTGACGGTTCTTCTGAAGATGAACAACGTATAGCACGAAAGTTTCTATATACAATTTTTTTAAGAATTAAAATGAGAATGTTTTTAGCGAAGTTCTTATTCGAGATAAAATTTACTTTGAAAACATTATTCACTAGAAAATGAACAACCAATTCTATACCATCACCTGAATCAAAAACGGGAGTGCACTTTGTTCTCATTCTGTTGATGAATTAATGAGAAAGTTAGGAACTTTCTGAGTACAATTTAATGTCATAATTTGTGAAGGTCAAACCACAAAAAATGAAACATCTAAATATTATTAATCAATTATTTTATTAACAGTACATTAATAAAGCATTAGTCAATCATTTTAATTAAAAATCAATAAGATTTAAATTTTTGTTACAATATACTTTTGTATTTTTTATCAATCTACGGATATTTTTGTGGTTATAAGTAAATTTTGAATAACTTTAAATAATTAAGAAACCTAAAAATAACACTAAAAAGAACGCTTTTTTGATGTGCGTTATGGCAAATAATTTTTTTTGTCATGTAGTAGACTCGTAAATATTTGTCATAAAGTCTCATGGTTGAAGAATGATAAACTGTTTATAACTTATTATTATTAAAACTATATGACATATCCAAGTCTGCATACAATGAGTGTCCCCAAAAAAGTCCCTCAAAAGTTCAATATTAAAAATATTGAATTTGGTATTTGGACAAAATTTTGTTTCCATAATAATAAAAATAAAAGGTAATAAAACTTGAATAAAAAATTACCGCCACCAATTCGGATGAACAGTGACAATAAGTACTTATATTTTGTAAGAAAGCGCTAAACATACACTTGTGTTACGCAACTGATCTGACAGGCACAGTTTCTTTAATTTTGCTAAGCACTTGGAAACTTAATAGGTTTCAAAATAAGTTTTATTCTGAACTTTTTTTAAAAATCAGAACAAAAATTCTTTCAATTTATACCAGATTCGAAGCATTTTGCTGAAGTGGAAGACGGCGCTACCATGCGTGAAGTCTGTGTGTGTGTGAGCAGGAGAAACAACGTGTAGAATTCCCGCTTGCGTTAGCAGCTCTGCTAAATTTCTGAACACAGCTGAAAAAAAATTGTAATTTTGAGACAATATAATGGTTTTGTCCAATTGATGAAAATTTCCTTCGATCGAATGAGTTTAATCAGCTTAACAAGACAGATGCAGTTGAAAATATCTATACAGCACAGTCCCCTTACTAAAATCACTCGTGAACATTCACCAAACTGTTCCAACACACACAGAATTTATGATACTCTTTATTCATATTTACTTATGATGCCCTTTATATTTATATTACGATACTGAGAGATATTATGATACTCTGTGTTAGAGAGTATCATAATTTGAATTATAACGTCAAAATCTAACGTTAGAATAACCACGTACCTCCTGTGTCTCCACGTGCTGTTTCTGCCCACGTAGGCACGCGCTGGAAGCAAAAAGTCAATATTTAGATAATTCAAAAAGTATGACAATTGACAGAAGTATATAAGCACATCAAAAGTTAAACGAATAGCAACAAATATGAAGCGTTAGGAGATGAACAATAATTTTTAATAAAGAATTTATACAGCTTCATACAAACATTTTAATTGCTCACTTTATTGAAAATAAATTATAAAATAATACTCCTTACTAATAAGAAACTACTTCCAGGAAATATCCGAAAAGCGATACCGCAAAAATAAATAAAATATTTGTACTAGAAAATCATTAATTTGGAACTACAACCTAAAGAGAAGTTGTGCTCTCATTACAGTGTAAAAATTTTTCTCACAAATTGCATTGTAATTTTCTTATTGCGTTATAGTCGTGTTATTTACACGGTAATATTCTCATTAAATACTCTGCTATTGTCGTGTTATTTACACCGTATTTTTTTAATTTCAGGCCTCTCAATAGCCGTTGTAATATTGCACAATCCTATTGAACCACAAAATTGCAAGATTTTAATATCATCGTAATTTTAAACAATAAATTCCATGCTTAAGACAATAAATTTAGACAATATGGAACATTAGCAACTAAAATCGTATTTCAATTGTATTCACTGAGTTCTAACAAAATTTTCCAACCTTGAGCACTGAAAGCAGTTGTTCTTTTTCTCTTTCGGACACTTGTAGGAGTCTGGACACCAGTTCAGTCAAAGTTGATTCGCCATCTGCTTGCGACCCATGCATCTGCATACACAATGTATGAAAAGCAGTCGTTAATGTATTCTTGCATAAGCCATTCCATCATTGCTCACGTACGCGTATACTATGATCTACGAACAGGAAACTAGATGGTTTTCTGTGAAGAAAATGTTTTAGGAATTTTTAATTTTATTTTAACATGAAGAATTTTTAGGTATGAATTTTTTGATTAATGACTTGTTTTCATAATTTTTTTGAAATCCCAACAAGCACAGACTAAAAAGTACTTAACACGAAGGGAAATGGCAAAACAAAAGATTTTTTTAATAAAAAAGAGGCTCCAATTATAGCATAAACCTTTGAAAATCATTAAACCTGAAAAATAAAGATAAATGAGGTAATCGAGAAGAACAGGTTATTGATTATTTCCAGGAGTAGGAAGGGTAACAAGAACTTGAGCCGCCTTACTAATCACAAAATATCACCCAGCACTGAATGCCAAACCAGTGATTCAATCCTGAAACCAAACACCAAACAGATTCCTAGAACCAGCGCTTGCCCTAAACTTAAACATAAACAATTCTTACAATCGGTGTTTTAATCCTAAAACTAAACCCATAACAGACTCTCAGAATCCTAAATCAAATCTACCTAGAACAAAAAAAAGAGAAGCATCGCTGTTGTGTTTGCAACAGATTTACTGCATGTCGCAGGCCCTCTAGGAAAAATACTCATCACGTGTTCCTCGGGTGTCAATACTTTTTCTTGCAATGAAAAAAGTTTTGAACTGAACCTTATAGGGAAAAGCTAGGTCGCATTTTCCCAGAATTTAGCAAATAGAATCTCTGGGAACTGTAGATATACAACGCATGAGCATGAAAAAGATTTAGAAGCAGTTATTTTACGTCCAGGTAGACCGTGTGATAACAGAACTACATACAGACTCGATCAGATGCTACACATAATGCAAGAGTTGCTGAACTCAAATCTCTTTGAAATCTATTCGTCTACAACATTCTTTTATTCGATAACTACAATAACAAAAGCTTTGCAATGCATCGTGCTAGTCATAGTTCAGTACATTAAGAACTTGACTTCAAACGATGGTTTGAACTTTTAATACGCTGAGATGGCAGCTTTTCTTGCAAACGTTCTAAAAAAATCTTGAACTATTTGACAATCATGGTCAAGATACAAAGCAAGACGACGTCACACAGAATTAAGAAGTTCAAATTTATTATAAAATACAAAAATACAAAGCGTAAAAACGATTCAATCTCTTAAAAAATACGCGAACCCATCATACGCCTAATATGTAGCCTTATGTGTAGGTACAAACAAGTACTCACTTTTTGAATAAACTTCCTGAGACCACTTAAAGCCTTATATAGTTTGTATTTATCGTAGATATTCCAATTTATCTGAATTGAAGACAATAGAGTATCTCCTTCCATCTCTTTTTCCTCCGTCTTCTTCTCCTCCTCTTCCTCCATCACTTTTTCTTCCGCCTTCGGTGGAGGACGAGATTCACTGAATTGAATGGTGGCGATTTTTGTGGAAGCTTGGTGGAGAGGAGCAAAGTGGTTCACTTCTTCCACCGACAATGCTGCAACTGAAAAATATTTCACAAAACGCCATCGAAGAAAGCATTGAAAAATACGTCGGAAGACTATCAACACTATCAAATCTGAACAAACGTAGTGCCTTTGAAAAAGAAAACAACTCGTGAAAATCAACGCAAATAAATCACAAGGGGCATCCTGAATGAACTAAAACCTAATTCTTCTAAGTTCTTATAATATTAAGTACAACAAATTTACCTGCATCACAGACTCACTCTCACCAACTCGATCAAGTGCTTGTAATTTTATAATCAAATGAAACGGTCGCATACTGTCTATATTGTTTTCTATTGTTTCATACATGTACTATTCTACTGTACATTGTATTCTACTGTACCATGTGTCGACTATATTGTATTGAATATGGATTGCATTGTTTCACGGGGAAATATACAAGACTGCGAAACAATTATGATCGCAAAATGATGGAATTTTTATTTCAAATGTCATCTAGAAAAATAATAACGTGAGTATGAGTTGAACTCGTACCTCTGAAGATACCCTGTGCAGCAGGCTGTACCAGCAGCAGTACTCGCAACTCCCAGGCCTGTAGAGGACGCACCCACCGTACCTGGTACTCGATGTGGTCCGTGATGTTGATGTGGAGCTCAAGTGGTCCTTCCTGCAGTAGGTAGTTGGAAGTACTCCACTATAATGGATAAACTACGCTCTAATGGAAGTACCCCGCTTTAATGGACGTACCACGCTCTAATGGAGGGATCCCACTTTAAAGGATGTGCCACACTCTAATGGAGGTATCCCACTTTAATACATGTACCACGCTCTAATTGAAATAACCAACTTTAATGGTGGCAATCCATTTTAATGGCAGAACCGCACTGTAATGAAAGTACCCACTTTAATGAAAGTACACAAATTTAATGAGCTCTTAGGCTAAAAAAACACCATGAATGAAACAAAGTATCGTTGAAATGCCAAACCAAAATAAGAAAGGGAAGTCATATACAAAACTATACATTATTCAAAAAGCTTCTTAAAAAAAAGTATAAAACATGACACCCTAAATAGACAAGCTTGGAAAGTGAAATGACCTGAATGACAAAATTTAAAAGGAAATAAAGCAATTTATTGACCTCAGAATTGTAGAAAGTGAAAGTCTTGATGTACCGAGACAGGAAACTGGAACCCCACTCCCCCTCCACCGCCATGGACGTGCGACCCCCATGGAGAGTAACAGCCTCTCCTCCTGAGCTGCGGCGCTGGTGGAATATTTCTGTGAAAGTAAATTGTGATCAGTTGAGGGGCTTCTGTCTCGACCAATTAGCGGCTTCCGTCTCGACCAATTAGCGGCTTCCGTCTCGACC
>VCRD01005096.1:23603-38027 GCA_006783055.1 Trinorchestia longiramus
TTGGTATTTTAGATATCAATGCAGGCAGTTGGTATTCTAGATATCAATGCAGGCAGTTGGTATTCTAGATACCAGTACATGCAGTTGGTATTCTTGATACCCATAAATAAGAATAAAATTTCGCTTTACCCCAATAGGGCCGTCATGAATGTGGGTCTCGATCACCTGAAACAACTGAAATTTCAGCCAATAATTCAGAAACGCTTAAAATTTCCTCTAATAACTCTAGAATGCTTCACATTTCGTCCATCAACTCTGGAAAATTTGAAATTTTATCCACTAACTGGGACGTTTAAAATTTCAACAATTAACTGCGGAACGTTCAAAATTTTATGCATTAACCTTGGAACGTTTGAAATATCCTCCATTAACTGTGGAACGCCTGAAATTTCAGTGATTAACTCTGAAACTTCAACCTAGACCAGGGTAGTCCCATATATTTACATATTTATACCACCTAGACCACATCATCCTCATGTGTGAAGCAATTTAGACCACCTAAACCAGAGCACTCCCATATATTTACATATTTATACCACCTAGACCACATCATCCTCATGTGTGAAGCAATTTAAACCACCTAGACCAGACCATTTCTTATTTGGTAACTCATTTAGACCATCGCTTCCAAACCATCTCATACATTTTGATACATTTAGACCTCTAGTTACTTGACTAGACCTTCACCTTATGCTACGTTGTTTCACCTGGCACCTACCTAGACCTAAAGACCTCGTGTAGAGTTGGGTGTAGGCACCTAGTTCATTTAGATACCTAAATACATCTAATGTTCATTTACATAGCTAGATATTGATCGTATATTACTTGCATAGACCAACATTTCTTTACAGCTGCGAAACTCTGTTCCCAAATGCACTGATGTTTCTGTAAAGTGAAAACTAGACGAATAAACTGGCCTGATCTTATCTTAGAGTTCATGCCCTTTGAGTTATCTAGATAAATCTATTGCGTCTTGAGTGGAGCTGTGAAAACTGTTCTCACAGCAGAACTATAGAACTATCTACATCGTATCTACAGTAGCACTATCTAGACCGCGTCTGCAATAGAACTATTTAGACCACGTCTACTGTAGAACTATTTAGACCACGTCTACTGTAGAACTATTTAGACCACGTCTACTGTAGAACTATTTAGACCACGTCTACTGTAGAACTATTTAGACCACGTCTACTGTAAAACTATTTAGACCACGTCTACTGTACAACTATTTAGACTACGTCTACAGTAGAAGTATCGTCATCTACTCTAGACCCTCATAATACATTTTAGAGTTACTATACAAAGAGTCATCGAGTCTTAATACGCCTGTCTTTCACATCTACCATTCAACACAAACTACACCAAGAAAATACTTATTTGTTTCAACCGTGAACTCTACGAGGTTACATTATTTCCTCATCGCTATGTGACAGTATCTTGCTAGTTTTAATCGTTACTTTTTGTGTACGAGGTTACTTTCATGTATTACTTTTTGTGTACGAGGTTACTTTCATGTATTGCTTTTTGTGTACGAGGTTACTTTCATGTATTACTTTTTGTGTACGAGGTTACTTTCATGTATTACTTTTTGTGTGCGAGGTTACTTTCATGTATTACTTTTTGTGTACGAGGTTACTTTCGTGTATTACTTTTTGCGTACGAGGTTACTTTCGTGTTTGTGTCATTTTTTTGTGTAGGTAGTTGTAAGGTTTGTGTGTGGCGTGTTAGTTGCATCTGAAGTTAACGCGTTCAGTCACTGAGGTGTGTCCTGGCCTCACCGTCTCACCCTACAGCGCTGCTCTAATTCCTCTTACTGTCACGGTGCTGCTTAAAATAATAATGTTATAATAATAATAATAATAATAATATGAATAATTTAGGTCTCACTCGGCCGTGCGTGTGAAGTTTCCATGCGTAAATTTTGGGCGATATTTTCTGGAGCACATAATTTTTTGTTACATAGAATTAAAAGGAGACATTATTATTAAGAATTATTACGAGGTATTTTTTTGGATATACAGAATTATTACGAGACATTTTCTGGACACATAGAATTGAAAGAAGGCATTTTCTAGCTACGCTTACCAAACCTTGCATCATTTCTGGCCGAGTCTTATTTTGTGTGAGTGTTTTATGCGTTCATGCATGCATGGAATGTATGCGTAAATGCATGCGTACATGGATTGTACGCATGTACATACATGCATAAAATATACGTTTGTGTGTACGTGTCGTACATTTAATGCGTTAATTGCCATACAATAACGTCGCGTAAATGCGTAAACGATTTATTACTGACTTACGCTTCGAAGCGCGTGAGTAACTGGGTTTTACGCGGAAAATTTACTTGAGTGTCTTGTTTTTATACCTAGTGTACGTCTGACGTAGATGTGTGCATTTGTGTGTGACCATCTTACTAGAACCTCTCGCTTATGCGCGTACAATTACGCACATAAAATTACACGCATTTGTTCAGAGGAAAAGTCGCTGGAATATATGTGAGCTTTGTATACATATGAGGTCTGTTCTACATGTGTTATTGTTCTATTGTTCTTCATTGTACGTTGATTCCTGAGCTGTGCCTATCTTCGTCAGTGTAGCTTGTGGATTTAGCGTTCCTCGGTGGTGAGGCTAGTTACCCACCGCAGAATCAGCAACGCTAGTTGCAGAAATCTGTTGTGGGTTTAGTTTTTCCCCTAAATTGTCCTTTCATTTTTCTTCATCTCTTGCCTTCGTGAGTAAGGCCGGCGTTCCGTGCAAGCGACTTCTTAAAAAAAGTGTCTTCAATGCTTCGTTAGTCAGCTTCATTATTCGTTTTTTCGTGTCATTGAGATGCTCCGTGTAACCACTGCTGTACTCCTGATGAGCTTATACAGTGACCAGGCCTTGATTTCAGTTAGAAAACTGTACATATACATGCTTCGTATCTATTTATATACATTCTTCGTAAAATTTATATTTACACTTTATACCTAAAGTTCATTTAGTGAGGTTATACGGAGGCTAAAGCCTAGCTGTAATACTGCACATATATGGGCTTCGTATCTAGAATTTATATCGAAACTGTATCTAGAGCATATAGAGCTAATAAAATCACTGTATTTATATTTAGTTTATATATTTATCGAGTGAAGGTCTTGCTGTACGGTTTAGTAAAATATTGATGTTAAGCTTAAAAGAACTACACTTAGTATATTGAATTTGTTCAGCGGTTAACTTTTGTGGAATTCAATTGTCTATTCAACTCCGTGTGTAAAATTATGCATTCTTTCTTGGAGGAATCATCTTTCAGGTTCCAGTGCTAATTTTTTTGCGTTAATTTTTCATTTCGTGCCTGTTAAAAATTCATTAATATGTCGACGCATTCAGAAAAAATATTCGAAAATTTATGCCCGAGTTTTACTAGAAGTATTAATTGTAGTTTCTTAATTATACTATAAACATCTTAATTTCAACCATGAACTTACAGTTCTTCAACACGCTTCTTTATTCCATCATAAACGTTTTACGAGTTACGTCCCTCACATTCTCCTTCACACATCCCACACATCCCACACATCCCATACATCCCATACATTCTCCTTCACACATCACACACATCCCACACATTCTCCTTCACACATCCCACACATTCTCCTTCACACATCCTACACATCCCACACATTCTCCTTCACACATCCCACACATCCTCCTAAAGAAAAATCTTTCTTTATACATACATTCCATGCTATTCATGACAGAAAAAAGATAAAACTTATTTTGAAGACCCTTAGATTTGTATTCTTAAATTGGAGAGCTGTAACCATCCCTGACCATGCAACTGTAGCCTTCCAGTTCTACAGTCGTGTTTCAGGCAATTCAAAAAGTGTACCCGAATTGTTATAAATCAGTGAAAACCTAATAAGAGAAATGTAATGATTTTCGTATATAATTCAGGAATATTTTCTCCGTTTAAATGTCCAACTGATTAATTGGTATCTTTGGAGTCCTGACTCTGCATCAGGATTTCCATCTTAACTTTACTGACGTCCCAATTTCAATATTAGTTTTACTGCAATCCTAATCTTAATCATACCGTAATTTTAATTTCACTAAGTGTTACTGTAATTTAAATTTCAATCTTAATTTTACTGTGATTACGATTTCATTTCGAATTTTACTGTATTATATATAAAGTACTATGTTTCTATATTATTGTATTATAATTTTCATACATTGAAATCAACGTGAGTAAATCTAAACGATAATTTTTTCCAATTATTCGTGGCTTGCAGAACAAAGAACCATTTTGTAGCATAAATGTCTTGTAAATTTAGCTGTTGGGCGAAAAATATTGTGGACTTTTGATATAGAGTGAAATTAAGTGACTTTTCATACACATAGATGCAAGAATGTAGTGAACGATGTTAGTTATGTAGCCCCTAAGAAATAGTTTTCCTGGGCATGTTTATCGCCTCGAATTATGTTTTGTTAATTTAAGGAATAATTTTAAGATATGGCTTTACGTTGAGTCTGCCTAATTTTGCTTAAATTAAACTTACTCAGTACGAGTTATTTTGCTTGGATTCGATTTGTGAAGGCTTACAGCTGGAACTTATTTCCCTGAGCTTCTCATGGTTGCAAGATTTGTAGGGTATTGCTCCTTCAGAGCCTTATTTATGAGTGCTTGAAATCCTTTGAATTCTTGAAAAAGAATTTGTTTTTAAAATCAAAGGGAAGAATTTATAAATCACAATTTTATGCAAAAAAAATGAATTTATGAATCACAGTTTCATGCGAGAAACTTGAAGGTTTGCTAAATTTAATTTGATGTAAAAATCTAAGTGTGAAAGAATTCAAATGCTTTTATGTGTCGACTTGTGAAAAAATTCATTTTCTTGCCAGGCATTTCCTGTGGTTCAGTGCTACTTAATGCATTTATAAATTACAGTTTATTCGGATCGAATTTAAGAGCAAGACCTGTTCTGTAAATGGTTGACATTTTGGACCAGGCCAAGTTTCAGCTCTCTCTTCAGTACAGACTGGAAAACAGGAACCAGCGTCAGCGGATTTCAGCGAAGTATTTATGGTGCTAACTAATGTGTAATTTCCGTTTTCCATTGCATTTTAGGACCTCTAAATGGAAATTATTGATGAATTACTGATAAATTACTAATGAGTTACTGTTGATTTACTGATAAATTACTGATAAATTACTGATGATTTACTGATAAATTACTAATGAGTTACTGATGATTTACTGATAAATTACTGATGATTTACTGAAAAATTACTAATGAGTTACTGATGATTTACTGATAAATTACTGATGATTTACTGATGAATTACTGATGAGTAACTGATGAGTAACTGATGAATTACTAGAGAATAAACCTTCTTAAATGGAGATGAGTGAATATATTGAAACAGAATGTTTCATGCTTGTTAAAGACGGCTTATTTTAATCAAATATTCATGGATTTTCTCGAATTTCGATCAGTTGTATAAAATCATTTTAAGGAGTAATATAGCGTTTAGGATTTGTATGAAATAAAGAGTAACTTTATAAAAATTAGAACTGAGTAATATGGCTGGTAAATAGCTTTAGTGGCTGCGTTTCTTAACATTTGTTCATCGGGACTTTAAGCACGAATAGGTTTTGTATGAGCTCTAGAGGAAGACTGCTGGTCTGACCACCATCATCGCTGGTCTGACCACCATCATCGCTGGTCTGACCACCATCATCGCTGGTCTGACCGCCATCATCGCTGGTCTGACCGCCATCTTCGCTGGTCTGACCACCATCTTCGCTGGTCTGACCACCATCATCGCTGGTCTGACCGCCATCATCGCTGATCTGACCGCCATCATCGCTGGTCTGACCGCCATTTCACACCCAGTTTAGTTTCAAATATTAAGTTAGGAAAACAGGGTTACTCATTGAAATGTATACACAGGATTCAGGGATAACATAATGGATGAAATAAATAGTTGTGTGCAGCTTGAGATCTTGTATTCTTAAGAGTACTGATTTGTGTACTTCAATGTTCTAATTAACTCTAGCCAATTAAGGGTGTGTCAATTTAAAGTAATAATAATCGAGTTGTATGTTTCAATTATGTGGGCATCTATCTTTAATACTAATTGAATTTAATGTTTCAATTATTATTTCCGTTTACTGGCGTCTAATAAATAGGAGTACATGAAAATTATTCTTAAATGTGGTCATGCTTGCGCGTACCTATTACTACTAAATAATGAATTTAGCACTCTAATTATTTGCAACACATGCTTCTGTCATCATTTGTTTGGTGGTCATCTGGTTTGCTGGATTGTTCTCTGTATTTCTTTGCTTTCTGATGGCCCTTACAGCTGACCATATCTGGAGATCCTTTCAACTCACCTTATCTGAGGATCCTTTCAGCTCACTTTATCTGGCGACCTTTTCAGCTCATCTTATATAGGGGCCATTTCAGCTCACCTTATCTGGGGGCTTTTTCAGCTCATCTTATCTAGAGGCCATTTCAGCTTACCTTATCTGGTGGCCTTTTCACTCACATTATCTGGGGATCTTTTCAGCTCACTGTATCTGGTGGCTCTTTGAGCTCACCTTATCTGGGAGCCCTTTCATCTCACTTCATTTGGGTGCTCTTACAGCTCACCTTGCCTGAAGACCCTTTTAGCTCACCTTATATGGGGATTATTTCAGCTCACCTTATCTGGGGATCATTTCAGCTCACCTTATCTGGTGGTATTTTCTGCTCATCTTATCTAGGGGCCCTCTAAGCTCACCTTATCTGGTGGCCTTTTCAGCTCACCTTTTCTGGGGATCCTTTCATCTGACCTTATGTGGTGGCCTTTTCAACTCATCTCATCCAGGGGGACTTTCAGCTCACCTTATTTTGGTATCCTTTCAGCTCACTTTATCTGGTGGCCTTTTCAGCTCACCTTATCTGGGGATCCTTTCAGCTCACTTTATCTGGCGGCCTTTTGAGCTCATATTATTAAGAGGCCCTTTCTGCTCACCTGATCTGGTGGCCTTTTCAGCTCGCTTTATCTCGGGATATTTTCAGCATACCTTATCATGTCGTCTTTTTAGTTCTTATCTGGTGGTCCTTTCAGCTCACTTTATCTGGTGGCCCTTTCAGCTCACCTTCACTGGGGGCACTTTCAGCTCACCTTATCTGGGGGCACTTTCAGCTCACTTAATCTAGAGGTCCTTTCAGTCCACTTTATCTGAGGATCCCTTCAGCTCACCTTATAAGGTGAACTTTTCAGCTCATCATATCTAGAGGCCATTTCAGCTCACCTTATCTGGTGGCTCTTCCAGCTCACTTTATCTAGGTGCCCTTTCAGCTCACTTCATTTGGGATCTCTTACAGATCACCTGGCCTCAAGACCCTTTCAGATCACCTTATTTAGGAGCCCTTTCAGTTCACCTTATCTGGTAGCCCTTTCAGCTCACTTTATCTGGCGGTCTTTTTAGCTCATCTTATCTAAAGGCTCTTTTAGCTCACCTTATGCGGGGGCACTTTCGGCTCACCTTATGTGGGAACCTTTCAGCTCACCTTATCTGGTGGCCTATTCAGTTCACATGATCTGGTGGCTCTTTCAGCTCACCTTATCTGGGAGCCCTTTCATCTCACTTCATTTGGGAGCTCTTACAGCTCACCTTGCCCGAAGATCCTTTCAACTCGCCTTATCTGGTGGCTCTTTCAGCTCACATTATCTGGTGGCGCTTTCAGCTTGCCTTATTTGGAAGCCCTTTCAGCTCACTACATTGTGAAGCTCTTATAACTCACCTTGCCTGGGGATCCTTTCAGCTCACTTTATCTGGTGGCCTTTTCAGCTCATCTTATCAAGGAGTAGTTTCACTTCACCTTATCTAGTGGCTCTTTCAGCTCACCTTATCCGGAGGCCCTTTCTGCTCACCTTATCGGGAGGCACTTTCAGCTCGCTTTATCTGGTGGCCCTTTCAACTCACCTTATCTGGAGATCCTTTCAGCTCACCTTATCTGGCGGCCTTTTCAACTCACATTTCCTATGGACTCTCTCAGCTTACTTCATTTTGGTGCTCCTACAGCTCCTCTTGCCTGAAGACCCTTTCAGTTCATCTTATCTTGTGGCCTTTTCAGCTCACCTTATCTGGGGGCACTTTCAGCTCACTTTATCTGGTGTTCCTTTTAGCTCACCTTAGCTGGGGATCCATTCAGCTCACCTTATCTGGCGGCCTTTTCATCTCACTTTATCTGGGACCCTCTCAGCTCATTTCATTTGGGTGCCCTTACCTTTCCTGAAGACCTTTTCAGCTCACCTTATCTGGGGATACTTTCAGCTCACCTTATCTGGGGATACTTTCAGCTCATCTTATCTGGTACCCTTTTCAGCTCATCTTATCTGGTGGCCTTTTCAGCTCACCTTATCTGGTGGCTTTTACACCTCACCTTGCCTGAAGAACCTTTCAGCTCACTTTATCTGGTGGCCTTTTCAGCTCATCTTATCTGGTGGCCCTTTCAGCTCACTTTATCTGGTAGCATTTTCATCTCATCTCATCCGGGGGCACTTTCAGCTCACTTTATCTGGTGGTCCTCTCTGGTCGCTTTATCTGGGGATTCTGTCTGCTCATCTTATATGACGGCCTTTTCAGCTCATCTTATCTAGGGGCTCTTTCAGCTTACCTTATCTGGTGGCCTTTTTAGCTCACCTTTCTTGTGACCTTTTCAACTCATCTTATCTTGTGACCCTTTTAGCTCACCTTATCTGGTGGCTCTTTCAGCTCACTTTATCTGGGACTCTTTCAGCTCATTTCATTCGGGAGCTCTTACAGCTCACCTTGCCTGAAGACTTTCAGCTCACCTTATCTGGAGACCCTTTCAGCTCCTCTTATCTGGGGCCCTTTTCAGCTCAACGTATCTGGGGACTTTGCGCTCCTCGAAGAGAGGTAAAATGAAAGCTTTATATATTTATGGCTAACATTCTTTATGGTGGTTTTCTCAGATATCTCTTGAGCGATTTGTGCGAGTCTGCGACAGTGGTTGTAGGAATCTGTTGTTGTGGGAATCTTTTGTGGTTGTGGAAATCGGTTGTGGTTGTGGGAATCTGTTGCGGTTGTGGAAATCTGTTGTGGTTGTGGGAATCTGTTGTGGTTGTGGAAATCTGTTGTGGTTGTGGGAATCTGTTGTTGTTGTTGTGGGACTCTGTTGTGGTTGTGGGAATCTGTTGTGGTTGTGGGAATCTGTTGTGATTGGGGGAATCTGTTGTGATTGTGGGAATCGGTTGCGATTGTGGGAATCGGTTGTGATGGTGGGAATCTGTTGTTGTGGGAATCTATTGTGGTGTAGACTTAGAGATAATGATTCCTATTTCCCTTTCCCTCTCAAAAGGTGTCTGCATTCTAAAGATTGCTGGAATTCTATCAAATTTGTTTACGTCTTTTATTCTCATCACCTTTTTAACTTCCTTTTGTTCGGGATGTTTTTTAGTTTTGCGACGGAAGTCGACTTGATGATTGTTTAATTTCACTCTTATGTAAAGTGCTTACGTTGTGCTGTAGCTTGACTTCCTGAAGCCGTTTTTTAATATATTGTGCACTTTAGTTGAATATACAGGGAACGAAAATTTAATGTAGAAACTTTTACAAATTTTGAAATTACGAAACATTTTTCAAATCCACACCAGTTATTCGGTAGTCCAGTATCGTTTGCTGCATTTATTTTTAGACACGCTATTTCATTGATTTATCTACTAGCTGTTTTATTGCTTTGTGTACGAGCTATATCTTGCTTTATTTACCTGATATTTGATCAATTCAATTACTTGCTACTCAATCTATTGATTTACATACCGGCTACTTTATTGATATACAAACCGGCTACATTATTGATTTATATACCTAGAACTTAATTGATTTGTACAGAGTGTTTTATTAGTTTACATACAGCATAGTTTATGCATTCACATACATCAGTTTCGGAAGTACGACCATCGCTTCACTCTGAACCTCTTGGCCCACACGACCTTTATTCTTCAATATTTGCTGCTGAAAATAATTATTTTTAGCTAGCTGGCCACTTTTTGAGGAAACTTTCTTGTTACATGCATCGCGCAAATTGTAGATTTCAAAGAGCAAAAAAACTATTTTTATTGCCAGTGTTTCTAGCAACTGCGGGAACAGATAATCCACGTGCTTATCCTTCAATTATCGTCCCTATGATTATTCTTTAATTGTACTCCTCATGATAATTTTGTAACTATCCTTCTCATGTTAACCTAAAGTTATCCTCTACATGGATATCTTTTAATTAACCTCCCCCATGATTATTTTTTGATTATCTCGATTACTTACTCATTGTCCTCCACATGATTATTCTTTGATCATCCGCTCTTGCTTCCTTTGTTGTGTTTGACTTTAGTTTATTTCTAATCCCTTGTATTGCACCGAGATGGTTGTGTTCGGCCAGTGTTGTGTGTTTAATTAGGACGTTCCAGTAAAAATCTGAAGCTGGTGGCACGTATTTGTTGTCCTTAATTTTCCTTAAGTATTTTGGTCTCTTAAATGCAGGGAGCAAAGTGATCTGACCCATGCAAGTTACATAGAACGTTAGTCAACGCCTGTGACTGTGTGTACAGTAACGACACATTCATTCATTTTTGAAGCAAAATGAAACAAAAATGCCTTTTATATCGAATATAAAAACATATTTTTCTTCTTTACTCGATGTCGTTCTTGTTAAATCTACAGATGTGTCGGATCATTTTTCTGCACCTTGCACCTGAACGCGAAGATACAACCTGAAACTAAGATAAAAATTAAAGTATCAAGTTGCAACGAAAATTCTGTCGGTTTTCGAAGAACAACTTTGAGGCATGATTTTATAAACTTAAGTTTTGATTGTATTTGTTGTCACCTATATTGCTCAAAGTTTGTTAATTCTTTCAGATTATTGGTTATTATTGGTTTATATACATACTCCGAGTAAAAATCACATAAGGTATGTCTTACTTTGCAAATATTAGAAATGAAGTACAGCAAGGTCTCTCAAAAATACATATGGAAATAAGAACCCCGTTTCAAAGAAGATAATTTCAGTTTCAATGATAAACCAAGATGACTTATTTCTGAGACATTGCAAGCTGCTGTTGAAGAAAATTCAGCCATTACCATCAAGGAACTGAGACAAGAGTTTAATGGTCCATATACCTATTGTCTATTACAACAGGTCCATACCTATTGTCAATTGAAAAAGCTTGCTGAGATTTCTAATATCAGAAAATAGATTCCATGTGATCCGTCAGAAAACAATTACAAGTAAGGCGTAGACTGCTCCCTCTTCCTGCTTTTCCGTGAACTGTAAACACTTTTTTTAGATGGGATCATAACTGGAAATGAAAATTGAAGCTTCGACAATAATATACAAGAATGTGAAGCGTAAGAAGCAGGGACTGGATAATAAATCGGACACTATCCAAAAACCTCGAAGTAGCTTGTATTCATAGAAGATTTTGTTGACTGTAACGGGGCTCGAAGGGATTGTTCACTGTAAGCTATTAAACGACAGTCAAACAATAACAGCTGAAGCTCCATTGCCATTGGCTAACACGTCTGAAAACAGCAGGAAAAACGGCCGTTATTGGTGAACAAAAAAAGAGATTCTGCAGCATGACGATGCTAAACCCCATAGTACAAGTGTGATCAAAAACCTTTTAAAGGAATTTGGTAGGGAAATAATATTTCACCCACCATATTTTCCTGATATTTTTCCAACAGATTATCACCTTTTCAGAAGCTTACATAATGAATTTGTTGGCCTAAAGCTCATTGCAAGAGAAGAGGTTAAAATATAGTTAAATTTTGTTACTTAAAACTAAGTTATTTTATGAAAAAGGCATCAAAAAGCTTGGGTGCAGATGGGAAGATGTCATTGAGAAAAATAGTGACCGTGTATAGGATTGAAAAAATGCGTTTCTTGTTATTTGTTTCATTAATTTTCCTTCATTAAACAAACTAAACTTTTCTTCCAGAGTTAGAGCTTGGAATTCGTTTGTAAAGAATTAACTAACTGATGCAGTCCGTGCTTCTTTTATTTGTCATCTTTTCGCCTTTATTTAATTTTATGAATCCACTGAAAAATTTATGGATGTTTTGTGTCACAATGAGCTCGTTTTACATGTGACCGCTGGTTCCTGTAAAAGCATCACACAGGAAGTAAAAACTTCCTGTGAATTCAATTGATTTTATCGTGCAATTCATGTATTTATGCATAAACATGTATATTCGTTTTTGGTATATTCATGGCGTAAAACATTCTCAAAGAATGTAACTAGTGGAGTTTCAAATGAGTTTGTACCAATAGCGATTCAAATCTTACAGAATTTAAGCCCCTAATAAATAAGTTTGAAGTCATTTGAGAGACTCTACTCTACGTGGTAAAGTTATAATAATTCTGAACGGAACAAAATATTGTGACTTATCACTCATCTTCGGTCATTCTCTGTATAATTTCATTATGGCAAGAACTATTCCAGACACATGTATTTCCTCAAGATTTTCCCTTTATTTCTTGAAGGTCTTCGATGCAAGAAAAGTCTTGCAGTCAAATGTGGTACTGATCAAGTCACGTGGCAGTTTGTGAATTACCACACAATGGACCTGCACGTCTGTCTAGCACAAGAAAGAAAGAAAAAAGACAAAGAAACAAAACATTGTGCATTATAGACTAGCGTGCATTTTTTGCAACCACTTTGACTTTTGAAATAAAAATAATTAAACACAAATCATTTAGACATTTCAACCAATTCCCACTGTTAATCCATCGGCGCTTCTGCCTTGTTCTCTGGAGCAAACTGTGGGTACAAGCTGGAGCAAACTGTGGGTACAAGCTAGAGCAAACTGTGGGCACAAGCTGGAGCAAACTGTGGGCACAAGTTGGAGCAAACTGTGGGCACAAGCTGGAGCAAACTGTGGGCACAAGCTGGAGCAAACTGTGGGCGCAAGCTGAAGCAAACTGTGGGCAGAAGCTGTGCTTTTCGGAGTCGAAGCTACAAGGAAAATGTTTTCGTAAGACCTGGAGAGTCAAACCCATCCATTTTTACGCGTCGAGTTTGCTACATTTTCCAGATACGTACGTGACTTTCACCCGGCAGGTCAACTTGCTAGGTTGATCTGACATGAAACACTGTTAACACGTTGACTCCGAAGTGGTACGTATGTGTACCACTTAGGTTAGGTTCTGTAATTTTTTTCAGATCCTTCTAGTGACTATGCGTACAAAGTGAAGTTTTACACCAATCAGGCAATCGGAGGCAACGTGTTAAACTGACGGACTACCTGACACGTTGAACTGACACGTTAACCTGACATTACCTGAGCGAATACTGCCTGCATCTGGACACCTGGACAGGTGATCCCAGTGGTTAGTCCTAATGGAAGCCTCACTGCCCTAGCATTGCTACACAACCAGTGTCTCTGAGGGCGTCGTGATGGCAGGTATGTTCAAATTTTCTTAATACTGGCTCGTAAGTGAGAAATACGTAACTATCACCTATTGTATTGATTTTGTAACCCTCCGTAAAGTACTTGTATACTGAAGCCACAAGTATTTAGTGTGCTTTTAGAGATCTGTTTACATTTTAATTGCACAACTGTAATAGAGGCCACAAGACGTGATGTTTATGCATACGAAATGCGGTCTGATGAACAGCGTCTAAAAAGACGTGTCTGAAATAAGTATTACTTTCAATATCTAGAAAATATTTCAGTTCATTTTTACTAGCAGATCTTTGCGGCAATTCTTGAAGCCTTTCTCTAGAGGTCCTGAAACTCCTGTTCATTTTTTTCTGTTCTGCACTTTATTGTTCTGAAATTTAAATGAACATCTTATTCATCTCAATGAACGTTGTATTCATTAAATTAGATAACAAAGTTGTGTTCATCATGATAGATAACAAAATCACGATGGTGATCATCTTTACTTGTGTAGCTTTTATATTATTCACTTAGAGTGAATTTATTAGAAAAAATAGTGTGGTTGTTTCATGTTGAATGACATGCAGGCTATTTTTTATCATACTTTTTTCTACATTGATTTTCGATCAAAGTAAGATTATATTTTTCATCTGTATTATAAAAACACTGAGTAATTTTTTATGATTGTTTTAAATTGTTGATTGACTACACCCACATTCATGGTTTTGGAATTGATCATTAGAAAGGAAAGTACTTTGCTATATCGTAAATTAACGAAAAACCTATACAAAAAAGTATTTATATAATTTGTAATATTTGCCTTTCAAGGAACCTTGGTTGCATTTTATCGCAAGCGTTGTTCTCAGTTTTACAAAACGTATTTTACTCTCACATGCACGCATTGAATCAACAGGAAAACGCATTTAACTCTCAAATACACGCATTGAATCAACAGGAAAACGCATTTAACTCTCAAATAC
>VCRD01005097.1:15397-38010 GCA_006783055.1 Trinorchestia longiramus
TGTTCTTCCACCCAAGCTTCACCATGAATTTGATGATGTTTGTCCTGGCCTCGATTTGGCAGATGCCATGTTGCTTGAACGGTTACTGCCTTGCAAATGGCGGCACCGCGTTGTAACATTCATTTAAGGGTTCATGTGAGAACAAGTTATAACACGTTGGTACAGGAACGTTCTGGTGCATTGACATCATATTCTTTTCATATAATTTTCAGTTATGTCCATTTTCCACGAACTTTTTGAAGCCTCCTCGTACACCCCATCTTCTGTTAATATCAACTACTCCAAGGGCAAGCTACAAACTAAAGTTCAACATAACCTCAGGTATGATTCTCGGATACATTTAGAACAAATCTTCGCCCGTGCACAGAGGACGCTAGATTGCTACAACGATGTAGTTTATGCAGACACTAGTGATTGAATCAACAGCTCACTTTTGTACTCTTGTCTTGTGAACGACCTAGTCGTTCACCAAGTTTTCAGCTCAGCGAGCAGGGCGTGTACGTTAGGGGTGCTCGTCTTAGTAACTTGAGTATGCATACTAAGATCTGCTGTTTGCACGGTTCCCTATGTGTCGAGGGACGACCGACAAGAGTAGTAGTGGTAGTCGAGCCCCTGCAGTCGGAATGACAACACTTATTCACTCTGCTGTCGAGTGGTTACCTAATGCAAAGATCTTTGCTGCCGATTTTTGCACACTTCGCTGCGCCATTAAAGCGATAATTTAACACTCTGTATTAATATGGTACAATATGAAGATATAAAACCCCTTATCAACCATTCTTTGCAATTTGTGGTGCAATAAATAAATGAATATATACATAAACCTTTTAAATACTGTGATTCAAAGTGCAATAACAAATAAATATACAAACCCCTCTTCAATAAAAGTATTATTTAATACTTAAACCTGAAAAGAACCGTGCAGAAAACCCCTTTGTTGCCAGGTTAGCTGGCTGGAAACTCTTAACTAACCTGACATCAATTGACCAGTAAGTCCAATGACAGTCTGTCTCAATAGAAGCCTGAACAAAACTATCACGTGATGGAACTACCTGAAATGTATTCGGTTCTTAATTATTGGATTCATGCGAGTGCATGAAATTAATATAATATGACAGCGTTTCAAACTCAATAATTAAAAATGCCTCCATTATTTTAAGTTTTAGCCGAAAGAAGACGCATTCTTTGCTTAATAAAATTACTTAATTTCCTCTTCGAGCATTGACCTGAGTACATCTTTGGTACAAAGATTGTATGTGTACGAAGCAAGGTCATGTAATCAGACCTGTTGCACTTTGGTAGGAAAATTTATGTACTCATTGACTGAGAATTTTGATATCCGATTTGGTTGATAAAATACAGGGTGTCTCCAAAAAATATACTCACTTTTAGACCGCCCATTACTCATATATTTTGTTTTAATTGCAGTATTTATTAACATAGATGCAAGACTAACGAGTTGAATTAAAGGGAAAAAACATTGAATTAAAAAAATGAAATGCCGTAAAAGAAAACTTCAATATTCTTCCCGTATTCTAGTTTTCCTTTAGTAATGGGCAGTCAAAGCGTGAGCACATATTTTTGGGACACTCTGTATACAATGGAGGGAAACAAGTATTCGTAAACAATTTTTTAAAATTTTTTATATAACCAAATAATAAATGAACATGATTTTCATATTCACAGCATGGGACTTCGGTATTGAACCAAGAATGGGCCAAACGGCTCGTTCCTATTGCCTTATTCTATTCTATATATATAACTATATATGGAGACGCATAATACTCAAAGATATATATAAAAATACAAATATATTTCAACAGGTGTAAATAACATCTTTCCATATTAATGGGTGAAAAAAGTAATCGTACAGTACAACAAAAATACATATTGCTGCAATATTTAATACTCTGTACAGTGGCCTTTATTTGCTTCAACTGCAACCAATCTCTTCCTGTAGTTCACAACTAATGATTTGTAAACTTAAATTTATATTTTGTCTCATTCTTCCTGGCATATTGCCTTCAGATTCGTAACGTTTGTTGGTGCTATCGATTTTATTTAAGTTTTCAAGTACCGCCACAGATTCTTTATTGGATTCAGGTCCGGGGACAGACTAGGCCATTTCAGGACATTTACACTATTATCACCAAACCATTTCTCTGTAGATTTTGTTGTGTGCTTAGGTTCATTATCCTGTTGAAAAATCCAATCTGGAGAAAGTTCAAGTTTCTCAACAGAAAGCATTAAGTTTACTTCTAAAATATCTTATAGTGCGGCATTCATTTTACCGTCTATTACTGATATTTTACCAGGTCCTTTCGCAAAGAAACATCCCCAAACCATGACGTGGCCACCAACAAACTTGACAGTTGGAATGGTGTTCTTTGGGTTGAAGGCTACACCATCGTTCCTCCAAACATAGTTCCGAGAATAATGCAAAAACTACTCAATTTTACTTTTGTCTATTCATAGCACTCTCTCCCAATACAATTTTTCCTTTTCCTTATGTTCCCGGACGAATTCCAACCTAGCCTTTCTGTGACTTTTCCATAGAAGTGGAGTTTTACGAGGGAAGCGCGACTTTCGACTATTCCTGTGAATTTCGTTGCTTATTGTCCGTTTGGTTACACAAGTTCCTGATAAGCGTAGTTCATCCTGCAACTCTTAACGAGTAACCAATGGATTTTGTTCAATTTCACGCATTAATTTCCTCGATGACCTTGGAGAAATCTTCATTGGAGCACTGTTCTCCTTAGGCTTTCTACTATTTTGAGTCTTTTATACCTTGCAGTGAATGAAGTATAGTGATAGTAGTGAATGTAATATCTAGATTGTCAGTCATCTTCCTGTAGCTTTTATCTGCCTTCCAGAGCTTAACAATGAGTCATTTTTTTCGAATTAGTCAATTATTAGCCTTTTGCTATGATGAGAACCTTATCGTACGAATGTCTAATGCTAAATGATCTGCTGCTATTTTTTATGTTCACTATAACTATACTGTTAACAACATTGGAACATTCTACAATATTTTACTTGATTAACACGTTTGTTCCGATTGCCTGATTGGTGTAAAACTTCACTTTGTGCGCATAGTCACTAGAAGGATCTGAAAAAATTACAGAACCTAACCTAAGTGACCCACCGGTGGGTCGCATCGCAACAAACGTGTTAATTAAAAATATTACAACAATTTAAATGCTTTAAAATTCAAAATGTGTATTTAGTTATACTGTACGATTACTTTTTTCACCCATTAATATGGATAAATGTTATTTACACCCGTTGAAATATATTTGTATTCATTTTTCTTGTATATACGAGTATTATGTATCTGTTTAGAGTTATATATATGAAAATCATGTTCATTTATTACTTGGTTATACAAAAAATTCAAAAATTTATGCGCACGAATACTCGTTTCCCCCATTGTACGTACTATTAGCAAACTATGTACTCTAATCCCCTCACAATTATCATTCAATTTAAAATCTGAAAGAAGAAGCTTTATAAATTTGGAGGTAGAATGAGATAGACACCTACCAGGCGAGGTCGGTGAGGCGAGTGATGTGCATGTTGGACACGATGGCAAAGGGCATGAGCTGCTGAGTATCGTAGAGCACCAGTGAGTTCTGACACGCCACAGCGAACACCATGCGGTACGGCAGCGCGAACAGCGACTGAGATGCCACACGCATGTTAAAGTCTTGCGTATTAACTACTATGCTTTGGAAGTGCATTTCATATGATTAACCTAGTCCACTGTCTTGACTTACAACAATAAGAAAAATATTGCAACGGCTTAGCTTTGCAGCCTAACTGGTCTTACATGTTGAATATTATTTTGTTCACCAGAATTTTTAAAAAATTCCTATTTTACACATCAATTAGTTAGATAACTTTCGTCTAACAAGCCTGGAAAAAACTATCACGTAATGTAAGTTCAAGAGTAGGAGCTGCAAGTCTAGGAACTACAGAAAGAAATGGATCATACCTGCCCTTGGTACTGTGAGCCGTCTCGCCCAGGCCGTAACTTGAACAGAAGAGGGCAGAAGCGCACTGCTAATGAATACTTGTCCCGAGTTGGAAGGTACAACACAGGCCTGTAGAAATAAAGCAGAACTCAGTGAATGATTTAATGAGTTATCGTCTTGCTTTCTATCAACATCACACTAAATGGATAGCGCGTGGACCTGATCACCTGCTTTCATTTTTTGGAAAACTATAATCAGAAAGTGGGACACTGTTCGTAGAAGAACAGCCTCCAACTAATGAATATTGACTGCCTTTATAACAAGACAAAAAGAAACAGCTGTGTCAACAAACAGGCGGGGATGGTGTGAGCTTTGCCGTCTTCCAACACAGAGGCAGTAGAAGTAGCGTCTGAGGCAATGTGGTGTTGAACGCTGGATATCATACCTTACATACCTGCATCGTAAAACACCTCCCCTTTTAGGGGAGAGGAATTGTCCACAGAAGGAAATTATGTTTTTGTAAATAAACAAATCCGTACGGCAGAGAAAACCCATATGAAAGCACACAAGCGTTCAAATAAAGGATGAATCAAGTGATTATTACTATGTCAATTTCTTCAAACTGGGTCAAATATTATAGAGCAATCATTTATCCAAAAGTGATAAATTTTCTATTGCCATTCAATGTGTATTATTTCAAGTGAAAATTGCATTCAGAGTAGAGTTCTACGAAAGAGTTAAAATTCAAAAATGGAATTAAGCTTTCACAAGTCACTCGCAAGTGGTGAGTCTTCATTCAGCCAATGATATTTAAATGACGAATATTTCAACATCAAAAGGTTACAGTATATGAAATTATAGCAGACCTAGCTAAATATTTGAACATATCTACCAAACATTCCAGCACCACTAACCCGCGAGATATTCGTTCAACAAAGCTCAATAAATGAACAACCATAAAAATCAAAGCAATGAATAAAAGAAACTCCAACAACAAAGAGACACTTAGAAAATAAATAAAAACATATAAATTTCTGATGAATGAAGACTGAAATTTCAGAAAATACGCAGAAACAAACAAAAAAGTGGACTTGAAATGACGAACTTGGTAGGCGAGAGCCTGGTGAAGACGTGGACGGCCTGCAGGAAGCGAGGGCCCAGCTGCTCACCCTCCAGGATGCCTGCAGGCGCTGCCAGCAATAAGCCGTCAGGAGAAAAGCTGAGGCGGCGGCAGAACGACTTCAGGGTGTCATCGTAGAAGAGGCGAGTGTTCTGGACAAGACAGTTGCAGTTAACCATCATATACTTCAGGTGTATCGCGCAAGTGTGTTGTATAAGGTAGTCAATGAAAGCAAAAATTTTCACTGCCAAGGCAGGCCTCGTGAACAGCACAGAAACCCTTCAAAACAACCGGTTCAAGGAATAAGTAACGTGATTTATTTATAATTATTATTTTTAGAGTGCATTGACAGTAAATTGTGGGCATGTACTGGAGCTCGCCTTCGCAAGTGGCAGTCTAACATGTCGCGTGTGACAGAGTGAGCAACACAACAGGAGGTTGTGGCAACATATACCTACTGACTAACTCTGCAACAAAATTAAGCAGCAGCACTTCATGCATCAAAAGAATTAGGTAAGTAATAGAATTAGATACATTAGGAGAAAATATTTTTCTTTTGACAGGAACATATGGTGTTCATAAAAAAGTAAATTTTAAGCATGAAATGTTCAAGCTAGTCAAAATGAACAATATCGATTATACCATGGTCAGTCAAAAATTGAGTAATTTTCAGGTATGTGTGCTGGTAACCATACATCAAACATGACTCCCAGCTGGAGGCAGCTATAGAGGTTTTGCCACATGAAATGCCATAAAAACTATCAAACATAGAGAAGTAAAGTCAGGCATCATTTATGCCTTTGTAGGCAACTTTTACCATTAAAACTGACAATGCATACTACAAAAAAATAAAACATTCGGAGAAAGTAGAGTAAATTCATTGCCATGTTTGAATTGAGAACAGATAAACACTGGTTGATAAAAGAACAAAAGGAATGCTGTGAGAACAAAAAAATCTTCATAATTATGATAATAATATAGGAAAATGAAAATCTAAAATTAAACTGATGTGGGAATAGTCGCGTCAGTTATTCAGAAAGGCTCAGGAGCATGAGAGCATAAAGAGTACAAGATGCAGGCAGGACAGCAAATTTGATGTGAATTAAGCATGAGTGCCAGGCGAATTGGAGGTCTCCAACACACGTGAGGTGTACCAGAGAGCCAGCCACAACACACGTCAGGTGCACCAGAGAGCCACAACACACGTCAGGTGCACCAGAGAGCCACAGCACACGTGAGGTGTACCAGAGAGCCACAACACACGTGAGGTGTACCAGAGAGCCACAACACACGTGAGGTGTACCAGAATTACAACTTACGACGGTGGACACCTGACCCGAACTAAGCACAACTGGCAGCTCCGCCTTGCTGGCCCGATGGACGGCCCGTTTGGTGGCCACTGAGAACCAGCGTAGTACTCTGCAACAGATGTCATGTCAGTGTTGAGCAACACTTACAAGCTTCATGTGGATCTATTGATTTATAAAGAATAGAATAAGGCAATAAAAACGATCAGTTTGGCTCATTCTTGGGTTGCTACCAAAGTCCCATGCCGTCTACAACAGCAGGTCACCACCAGCTTGGTCGACCACCACCAGCTTGGTCGACCACCACCAGCTTGGTCGACCACCACCAGCTTGGTCGACTACCACCAGCTCGATCGACTGGTGAGCGAATCTACTTGCGAGCGGAAAGACCCGGGTTCGAATCCCGCTGCCAACATGGTTGACGCGGCTAGAAAATACGGCATGGGACTTGGGTAAACAACCGAATAATTATTGAAGTAATTATCCGACCCAAGAATGGGCCAGAAGGTTCGTTCCTATAGCCTCATTCTATTCTATTCTATTCTAACAGTAATTCACATAGTAATTTGAAAAAAAAGAATGAGGAAAAGATCAGTAAGAAGAGCCTAGTCACACGAAAAAGGGAGCACTGGTAACCCAGTATTGCCATTATTTTGCTGCTGAGTAGTAGCAACATGAAGCACCACTCACCTTTCACTCCTCAGAGTGGCAGCACAGCACCACTCACCTTTCACTCCTCAGAGTGGCTGCACAGCACCACTCACCTGTCACTACTCAGAGTGGCTGCACAGCACCACTCACCTGTCACTACTCAGAGTGGCTGCACAGCACCACTCACCTGTCACTACTCAGAGTGGCCACAAACTGACCCAGTGGATCCCACGCCACTCCTTGCACAAAGTTCTTGTGCTCCTTCAGCAGCCCTGTGTTCTTGCCTGTTGCAGAAAATATGGCAATGTTAGATACTAACTTTATACATCCCCCATTATAATCTCACGCACACTGAGCAAGTTAAAGAACAGAACGAATGATGAATACCAATACACATATTTACAAGTTTGTAAGATGAAATGAAACTTTGCATGAAATAAGAAGAATCTCACCCTTATGAACATCCCACATGATGGCTGAATTATCAATGCTACCAGACACAAGGAAGTTGCTGCAGCTGCTCCAGCTCAGATCATACACATCTTCAATGTGGCCTCGCAGCATTTTGTAGATGATCCAGGTCTCCTTGTTGCGTTCCTCTGTCTCTGAGGCAAAGAGGTCTGGCGCTGCACTGCTGCACATCTCCTGCTTCTTCCACAAGATGATAGCAGCCTCTGCAAAGTAGAGGTACAGCTACAGCCCAGACCCTCCACTATATCACAGAACACATGGAAACTGGCATACTATAAATCTGTTGAGGTATCAGTATTATTTGCAAGCATTTGTAAGTTATAGGATGGGTATTTTTGGCAAGTTTCCATTTCTAATTAGAAGAGTTCAAATGATAGGTTTTAACTGTGCAAAAATAAATTATTTTCATAGCACAAGAAGAATATAAAATAAAACAGCTCTGTAACAACTAATAGTAGACAAACTTTATCGAAGAATCGATGAGTGAAAACATTAGCATGCTCAAAAGGAGAGAAAAAGCAGATACTTTGACATCTCAGCCCTAACTGTATATCCAGACTCAATTATGTACTTCTGTAGTGATGTAGGACTGTGGATTAGTAGTTTACACCTTCACGTCATTTCTACAAGATGCCTCGTTTAATTCATGTACCGTTTAGTATCAGCTCGTAGATGGCATACTGAGCAGAGCGTTGTCATGTGGAAATTATAATCTAGTAGGTTGTTAGAATATTGTCACAAGAAATTATTTATTAATTAAAAAGACATTGTGAAACATGTGTGAATGTTTTTTTCATAGTTTGTTTCTATTGTCAACTGATAGGTTCTTTGTCGACAATCTGATACTCTCATATTTGAATTAGCATGAATATATTTTTCTTTCAAAATAATTTGTAAATTAAAGGCCAATAATTTTAAATAAATAGTAAATAATTAGTGTGTAATCATCATACATACAAGGCTAGTAAATAATTAGATGTGTCAATGTTCCTCGTAAATCTAGATAAGAAAGCTAATAGTTATAAGTGAATTATTGTGTATTCATTGAACTATTTTCAATAAATAAGAAAGCTTGTAGATTTACGGTTTGTGACTGTGTTAAAGTGTCAAGATTGTACTCAAATCTTTACTGTGTTCTCGTTTCACACAAACTTGCAATGTAGACATTGTTGGATAAAGACATTGTTGGATAAAAACATAGTTTTACCATAATTTCTGCAATAATTAGATACTCTTCTTTTGCATACATTTTGGTAATTTTATACTCTTACAAGTTTAAGTATCAGGAAACAGTTCCTTGGTCATAAAAAAATACTGAAATACTGCTTACTTAGACCCTAGCTACACTTCGAGGTTAATTTCTATTTCAACAATATTAATGATTTACTTTCAATTTACACAATTAACACTGAAGACTGATCAAGTAAATCCATGTATGAAGCATATGTATTTGCAAAATTTCAGGTCAAAAACAAGCAGCTAAGTAACAAAACTATGTGTGAATGCAAGTATTAGTACCAGCCAGTTCTGTACTGTGAATGCTCCAGAAACAGTGTAGAGCAAGGAAGTAAGTTGAACAAGTGGACAGAATAAATCTCTGTCTTAGAATATGAAATATTCATCATTAACAGGTGACATTTAGAGGTTTAATAAAGGTATAAATGAATAAGACAGATTATTTACAAAGAAGGCACTCAATTAAAAGAATCAGCTTTGCAGCTCACATTTGCCAGGACTCCAACACAAAGAGAATCAAGATGTGAGCTAGGACGACAGTGTTTTAGTTGCTGGATGAATGATCTGACTTGTTTTTGACCAGTTCACAGAGCATAGCAGAATTCTGAGTTATGTTAAATTTTTCAATAACAAGTCATGCACTGATTTCGATTTTCCAAAGTATGGAAAGAAATTAGCCCAACAATGAATGAAATTAATCTAAAAAAGAAACTAGTAAAGAAACTGTGGGAAATGATCTGAAAAGTAAAAATAAATGTGACTCATTCAAAAATGAAATATTTTCAAAACGTAGAAAAATGTTCTCTGTTTCCCGATCTCAATTAACTGTTAAGTAGTCCTTCACTTTGAACCAATTTCCCTCCTCCTATCAGACCCCACACCCCTAAGTTTCCCCTCAGCTCCCCTGCTGGCCAAACAACAACAATAACAACTGTTAAGTACAAAGTCAATGTTGTGTAAATTATCATTTATAACAGGATGTCTTTGTAATTTCCCCTAACTCTTGAACAAACCTGTAGAATGCACAACTAAAGTTAAGTATTTCTACATAAACAGTGATCCATATACAATTAATGAATACCATAATAACCAATAGTTTTGCATTATATTGCTACATGAATATACATGATGAATAAGATGTATTAAATATACAAAATATAAAGCATATATTTATAGTAGTAACTACTCTCGCTGTTAGAAAATTCAATTCTAGAGCACCAGAAGTACACATGGTCCAGCTGCAGCTCACCATCATCAGCAGAGGCCAGCAGACTGCCATCTGGTGAGAAGCGCACAGCATTCACGGCCCTGTTGTGTCGGGCCAGGTCACACAGAACTTCCACGCCCACACCTCCTGAGGGCAGAGGATTCAACTGCCACACCTGTGGGACATAAGATCACACTTAAATCAATTACATGGTTTCTTATTGCAGACTATTACTTTGAACACATCAGTTTCGTTAGCATAATAGAAAGGTTCTTTCTGCAAGCAGTAGGATGTATGAAACAATCCAGGAACAAAAAAAAATTATCAACTACTGAACTATGAAGGAGCTTTAATTATAAAGAAATGCTATTAAAAAATGTGTACAATAATCACATTTCTGGTAATGTCCCACCTCCACATCTCACTGTGATTTCAATTGCCACAACACAGCCACCAATGATTCCCTCAAGAAAAAAATCATGTTTTGTTTATAGCTTATAAATTTGTACATAAATCTTATCCATAGAAAAGCAGTATTGCTACTACAAGGTTATTTAAACACAGAAGTTAAAAATCATCACATGAAACATGTTGAATATTTCAAAACTGTGTGCTCACCAAAACGTGGGTGTCTGTGCCACCTGTTGCCATTCGAATGACATCATCTGGTGAGTTGTGCTGGATGTCCACGCTCAATACAGGGTCCCGGTTGTGGAATGATATTTCTGGCACTGTAACTTTCATTATGTATGGTCAGCATGAAAGTCCTTACAGGAAATGAAATGAACTCAAATACAGATCATTTAAAAATAATCTGAAAGGCACTGCAAAATAACAAAATTTTCCTTATCAGAAACAATCGGATATCATCAATGAATAATATACAAATCTACATATACAGGATGTCCCATAAAAATGTCCCCTATTTTTGTATAAATTATACCTCTAGTTCAAATTGAGATATTTTGATTCTGTTTGTTTCATATTATTGAAAATTTTGTTTGTTTTTCAGATAAAATAAGATTATTAATATCTACAGAACATCTACTGCACAGTAGAAAGTTGAATGAATATGGGTACAACACACTTTGTGACAAGAAAATCATAGAAACATGGCACAAACCTTAATACATAATTACAATGGTTATTAATAATATTTAAAAATTGTATCCTACACACACATGGGTATTGAAACCATTTGTAAATTAGAAATTTATCTTTTTATTTTCAACAGTTGAAGACTTCTACAATGCAGCTGACTAAAGATCAAAGAATTTTCATTGTCTTAGAATTTAAAGTAACTAAAAGCTGTGAACAAGTTTGAAGAGCTTTTAACGAAAAGTTCCCTGAAAGAAACTCCACCAATAAAAAAACAGTTTATCGAACAATGAGGAAATTTAATGAACAAGGAAATATTGTGAACAGAAACAAAGTAAATTCAGGAAGAAGAATAACACAAAGAACTGAGGATAATATTGAAATTGTGCAGCAATTGAAACAGAAATCCTAGAACTTCTGTAAGGCACAATGAAAGCAGTCTTACAAAGACAACATTCCAAAGAATTAAAAAAAAATATTTTCATATTAATCTGTACAAAATGCAAATAAAACATCAGTTACTTGGAGGATACTAAATGTTGAGTTCTATTTCATATATTAAAGTTGATTTACTTTTTATTGTTGGAATTTAATTTTGTTATTTGAAAGCTGGAAATAAAGAAAAATATCAATTATGATATTTCAATGATTCCTTGTCACAAAGCATCACAAAGTATGTTCCACCCCTGTTCATTCAACTTCCTACTGTGTAGTAGATATTCTGTAGATATTAACAATTTTATTTTATCTGAATAAAAAAAACAAAATTTTCAATAACATGAAACAAACAGACTTGAAATATTTCAATTTGAACAGGAGGTATAATTTATACAATAATAGGAGGCATTTTTGTGGGACACCCTGTATAATCAACAATGTATCTCCATCTCTCTCTCTCTATCTGTGTGTGTCCATCCCATTACTTTCTATCTATTCCTAAGAAAAAAATTTTGAACTGAAATCAGAACAAGTATGCATGTATTACAAGCATAGCATTGTATTGTATTGTGGATACCTAAGGCACCGAATCACTATAAAACACACCATTTGTTATTAACTTTCTTCTCTAACATGGCCATGTTATTGGGAAATATGGTACAGAATAGAAGTACTATAAATACATTCATGAAAAATATTCAAATTATGATAGCACCACAAATAAAAAATACATATTTTACTTCACAGATCCTTAATTTTAACACTTTTATACCAAGTAATTATATTTTATCCATTTTATACCATGTCATTTGTAGATGAGATACAGAATGGAAGTTCCATAAATATTAATGAAAAGCATTCATTTAAAGCACAATAATTCATCATAAGTCTTTAATACATTCATCCATAAAATCACTTTAAATTAGTCATATCTAAATCGTGGAATTTCCATGAGAACTGTCTAGTTTGTATAATAAACTTCAGATGAGAATTATTTCATTTATAGTGGCACATTTTCAATGCAATTCCACCTGGTGAAATTCCTACTATGAGTCTTATTAATATTTATTGGTCATTAAATATATCAAACAAATACAGTAGCTAAAAACTTTGGTCTTAATTTGAAAATATTATGGCCCCAAAAAAGTTTAAAAAACTCAATAACATGTTAACTGTGCCCAAAAGATTTCTGCTTGGCCAAAAAAGAGCTTGTTGGCAAGACATTTGCTAAGCCAAAAAAAATATTTCATGGAAAAAAATATATATCATTGGCTCAAAAAATATATGAGACAATCTTAAAATATCTTTGATGTGCCCTTAAAATACAGATGGCAAAAACAAATATTCTCATATTTTCAAGCAAATAAATGATTGCAGCTATAATTATCAATGACCAACATTTGCTATTCAATTTATAGCATAGTAAATGGGACAAAAATGACAATAGTAAATTATCAACTTCTCTAAACATTTGGCAAATGAAATTGCATCAAACATCCTAGCTCACCAATTGCATCATTTTTGCAATTGAATGCCAGGGAAATTGAACAGGAGCATCAATTACTACTGCATTATTAATTTTCTACTATTTTTCATGGTCAATGCTTCCATCATAACAGAACACTTATGGATTGGACAACTTTAGTCATGCATTACAAAATAGCAACCAATGCCAGTAGGAGTGCATGCCACACAGTAGATTAGCTTAGCAGCAAGGCACAGACATCAACAAGCAATGCATTTTACAGCATCACTCAACAGCTCCCATACTTTTTGCAACTGGCACGCCGAGCCTCTTTTCACAGTTTGATTCGATGATCAATTAAAACTTTCATGATCTCAGCTGAGGCTTTCAGACTCTTAATTATTCAGGAATAGAATAGAACAGAATATGGCAACAGGATCAAGCCATTTGGTTCATTCTTGGGTTGTCACCAAAGTCCCATGCCATCCAAAGTTAAACCATCAATCACACACAGGAACCTTAATTACACAAAAGCACTTCAGTCATTTACACAGACCTCACTCATACTCAGGTCTCAGGAGTAGCTGGGAGGAGGGTAACAGTTATACTGCTATGAATTTTAATGTAATAAAAATCTGACTGCATTGCACAATAATAGTTTAACTTGCAAAATGTAAATGACATATGACTTGTGATGTACAACTAGTACATGTCTCTACCATTCTTAAGAATTTGGGAACCATTTCAGTTTTCAGATTTATTCTCAGCAAGCAGAGATAACAATAGATCAATTTCATTTTATATGTATTACTGTATTAACACCAGAAATTTATTTTATCCAAAAAATGTTGAGAATTTTTTTTACATTTTATAACATTAACTAATACTAAGACAAATAAAATGAAATTTGAGCTTTTATATTTATTTACATTTTCAAGGTAATAAACCTAGTACCTCAGACAGACAACAGTTTCACAAAAACAAAACAAAAAACAAAAATGTATATTTTCAATAAAGTTGGGACACAAGAAATGTAACAGCATTGGTTTTAAAAGATGCCTTATCATAAAATCCTTAATTGCTAGGTATTCTATGCATAGTAGATGCATAGAAACGATGCATAGAAAGATGCAATAAAACAGCAGTACCTATGAGTATACACAAACATTCACATCACACAATGAACGTTGAATATACATGGTGAAGCAAATGAAACTTCACTTTTCAATGATGACTCAAGAGGTAGTTATTGGTGATGCATGTAAATTCTGACATTGTAGGTATTCTATGCATTTTAGGTGATGAGCGAAATATTTTCTTTAGGTATAGCTTAGAATTAATATCATTGCATTTAAATGAATTAAATGTTTAACATCCAAGAATGACCAAAAAAGAAAAATTATGAGGGTGAAAACTTAAAACATGAAATTGTCATTGTTATTAAATTGAAATTGTAATTCCTCATTACTGGTTGACTGTTTAGTATGATATGCTGATGATCAATTTAATTTAATCATTATTACAGTTATCTGTAAATATCATTGTGTTTAATATAAATAGACATTACATATTAAAGAATATAATTAAAAAAATAAATAAATAAAACAGAGTGAATGTCTCAAATTATCAAGATTTAGATGTTGATATAGATATGAAAAACTGTAGTAGACTAAATTTACGAGGTTTCACATTCACTTATTTTAACAAAACAATTACTAACATTGTAACATAAGAGTAGCAGTAGTAATTGTAACATAACAGTAGCAGTAGTAATTGTAACATAACAGTAGCAGTAGTAATTGTAACATAAGAGTAGCAGCAATTTTGAGGTTTATGGATGTTACTCCAATGAAAATACTTTAATTCAATGAAAGCATCACAAAATACCTCTCAATTTACATGTATTATACAAAAAGATGTAAATGAAATATAATTACATAATTAATAAAGCATTATGTAATTTCAACTGAAAAAATAATAGTATAGATTTATAAATTCAAATTTTTATCTAAAAGGTAAATTCTATTTTGTGACCATTATTGTTCCTAGACTAAGAGCTGAGACAGAATAAGAGAGAATAATTTGGGTAGAAAATGTCTACTTATTACACTGTATAAGTCTAAAAAGCCCCTTCCAAAAAATCCCTAAACTAATGTAACCAATCAACATAATCATCACAAACAACATGCATGTATAAGAAAAAAATTATTTTCTATTTGGAGATAGAATTTGCCAAACGCTCTGAACTGTTTCAATAATCGTCTCATATTTACTGACTTGCTTTTAAACTTGGTGTACCATTTCTTCACCGTCAGTCAGGCATGATATATCTGCTCAAACATGAACTCAATTTCATAATAAATTTCAAGGGACTTTGAGCTAAGAAAATATTTCCATCTACATCATTGCATCACCATGAAGGCTTTTAGCTGTAAATAAAACATAAATTACCAATTGCATTACCATTTCAAATTAGTTTTCATTAGTTCCTATTCGAAATTTATCACAAAATTTTTCAATCTTTTCAGCGGTGGTATAACTCGGCCAGGTAGTACATTAGTTATGTTCAAATTAGCTTTTTCTTCACAAGTTCCTTTTCCAAATTTTCAAGCACCACATCTCCGTAACTACTATACCTTAGTGAGCAGCCAAGTGTTACTAACATTCAGGTATATTTTTCTTCCATAATTATTTATATATGCATATAGCAAATATTTTTGTTTGACCCAATCATATCCTCGTTCCTCTTTTAATAACTTTCAGGCGGTTTACGATTAAGTCTTGCTAATACATTTCATAGTTTCTCATTTGCAGAAACGAAGTTTTTTTTTGAGCATTTATTTTGAAAAATCCAACTTGTTAGAAATTTTTGTGACTATGACAACCTTTCTTAAAGTGCATTTTTGCAAAATTATTTCGGATCCTAAGACCTTGCTTGTTTATTCATGTTTTCGCGCGCCAGAGACTGTACGCGGTCACGACAACTATACCAAGCAAGTAGAGGCAAGAAAAGTTTTATTTTTAGTATTGCACGCCACAAGTGGAGGTTATCGTGCACCGCAGAAGTTACATCAAGCCGAAAAAACGCAACGAGCTTGATGTAATATAAACCCTCGGCGTAGAATGCTAATTTTCTTTAATAAAGTACACGTAGGGTAATCCCGATCGCTTACCTTGAGGAAAATAAAAACATGTCCTTCAATCGTAGCAAAAATATGACATAGTGTAACGGGATGCTATTATTACACTATATATACTGTATTACCATAAAAAATGAATATTTTTACGAAAATTCAGTGTCGTTCATTTTCAACGAGTATTAAACAAAGCTTTGAAACTTGAAACTTATAGAAAAGAATATGGCAATGGGAACGAGACATTTGGTTCATTCTTAGGTTGCCACCAAAGTCCCAGGTCATGTTTTCCGACAATAACAAGTTATTCTTCTTAGTATTTATAGACTTTGTATTTTTTATCGTATAGTTTTTGCTCATTGTGATCCAAAACGTTTTTCTCGAGTATTTAAAAAATGATATTTTCTTCGCATCTAAGTTAATAATTAATTCATTCTATGATAGAATCAATTTTAACAATCCTCTTATAGTGTTACAAGAAACTCGATGACTTTAGTTCAAATCAAATACTAGTCATACTAAACCAAGTTGACTTTTTAAACGATGAACTTTCACCAAGACAACATAACAATCGTTCACTGCCTGACACCGTGGCAAAATCATTTTATGAGTGACTCAAGCACTCACAACACATCAAGAGGCGTTACAACAGTCACTGATTGTTACTAGAAACAAAATTAGGTTTATCTGAGGTTACTCTAAGAGAGACACTGAACAGTTCACTCTGACGCATTAACAAATTTGATGAGCTGTAGAGCTCATAGCGTCCATTGAAGAAAGCCTTCATGGATTAGCTCCTCGGTGCGATGCTGAGCTCTACTCGTCAGTAACATAATTGTTCAAGTTCATTAGGCGTTGAATAATGGTAATAAACTAACTCGCTTGATATTATATAAGCTTCAACATGTAGAAAAAACATCTACAGCGGAATGAAATTTTGAAGACTATTAAAATCTGCATACTCAAGTCGTACAAATTGACACACCCGTACACGTAAAACAGAAATCTCAAATCACTAGTAAACAATGTAGGAATGACACGCTCTATAGGAAAAACTAGCACATTTGTTTAAATAAAGTTATATTCTCAATAAATGATACATAAAATAAAATTCATATCAAACTATGTATAAAAAATTAACTTTAATGCAACTATATTGAACTCGCCGGAGACGTGGTGGCAAATAGGAATTACGGTAACGGGTTGGGCTTGTATTTAGTATAGATGCACCAGGATGACGCAGACCATAACTGAACTACCACACATTAAGGTTTCTAGAAAATTTTACGAACTCCCACACTAATTTAATATTCTTGTGGCACGATGACGGAATAATATAAATAGCTATAGCACAAATAAATGGCACCTGAGTACAAAACCGAACAGCTCGCAAATAACTCTATTTATCAATGTAAACTACGCTACATCAAAAAGCACATGCAACACGTAAGTCACTATTATTCGATATAAAATTCTACCAAAGTGATATCTGTCTTGATCCAAAAATCTGATACAAAAATAATCTATATTCTTATAAGGAAGTTAGCAACACTGACAAATAACGTCAGTTTATATAACCACTTGAAACAGCACAATAAATCTTAGAAACTTAGAAACTAATTGACACACAAGCCCACAATACAAACGAAAAAAAGTTCCTAACTCCTAGGAGTCTGTACTTAGACGAGTTACTTCTGATCATTTACTAACTGCAAACAGATGCTAGCAAACAGTGTTGTTCGTAATCATAAATGTAGCATTGAGTCACTCAGGTTACATACCAAAGAACAAAAACAAACATTACCACAACTCACGATAAACGGGACCTCTGAAGAGCCGTTAACGCTTTAAAGACCAAATTATTTTCCGACTGATCAAAATATTGCGTAAATTAACACTCATCTTTACTCATTTTCAAGTAATTTTACCGTCATTTTGAACGAAACATTTAGAGCATAAGACTAAAGGGAATGATTATTTCTGGGCACATATGTTCCAAACTGGCATTAATGGTTTAACAAGTACAGCACAGCTCATGGATTGTCTATGGATCTTCAAGAAGGACGCAACTCCAACTAAGAAAAAACGCAGTAGACCTTCGAATAGAGTACGAGGCTCCTGCATAATTGCCACATGAATGACCTTTACTAGTTACTGGCATAAGAAAGATATTTGCTTTGATGAAAGTAAAGCTGGAAGTAGCACGCGGAGGGTAATGGTGTAGAGGCGACAACGATGGCATTCACATCTCAGAGTCCTCGTCCACCTCGGCCTCCAGCAAGTCGCTGAGGGCGTGCTGTATCGTCAGAGGCAAGATGCTGCACAAATTAATCCAATGTAAATTTAACGAACATGCAGTAAGTGAGGCACTGTCCACTGATGGGATAATCTAGAATTCTAAAAACTAATTTACGTATTTTAAAATCGTTTACATTAAAAAAAAGCATCTTATAAAAAGCACTTATAACGAAATATGATTACACTATTAACGTTGATTTTGAATATTTCAAAGGGTTGGTACTCAGTTTCTGATAAAAATATAATGAAGATCGGACTGGAATACTAACGACACAGAGAACAGAACAAAAGTTTTTTCAATGCTAGTCATAGCACTCATATAATAAGTACAATTTTATTCCTTTAACACGTTGACTCCGAAGTGGTACGTATGTGTACCACTTAGGTTAGGTTCTGTAATTTTTTCAGATCCTTCTAGTGACTATGCGTACAAAGTGAAGTTTTACACCAATCAGGCAATCGGAGGCAACGTGTTAAATGTAAGTTGAAAGAAAACCATCTGGTTCAAGATAAATACGTCCTGAGCCACAAAAACTTGGGCTTGTGAGAAAACTAAGTAGGACCACTCACAATTCTTCAACCCTAAAGGCAAGGGTGGGATACTAAGTAACCTACCAATTTAGGTACATTTACCCCTTTTTTACCCTCAAATCTTGTGCCTCGAAGGATTAATCTGAAAACATTCAAAATTCACTACATGCCCACTGTACTGTTGAAAACACATATCCTTGTTGCCGCACTGCAAGAAGTCAAGGTATATACAACACACAGTAAAAGTTGCATTATATTGCAGCCACCGTAGTCGAGTGGTCTGCGGCCCGTGTTCTGTATCGGGTCTCTGCTTGTGCAGAAAGACTGCGGGTTCGAAACCCGGCAATGAATACGATCTGTTTCTCGTTTCACGCCGTGAGCTCGCACTTATCGGTAAGCCCTCAACTCCCCGCCCATGGACACATCCCAGGATCGTCGCATGCAGCTCACCATCATCCTTACCCTAAGAATGTTAAACTTCAGAATTTGAAAAACCAATGTACCTACTAAATGTCTATGTACTGTGTACTTGATTGGAAATAAAGATTGTTTGTTTGTTGTTTTGTTTAAGATGTAAGTACTGCACCCTCAGGTAATTCGTTTGGTATATATTTCAGTCCCTCATTGTAAGCAGGATGCAATTTTCTTCAAGACAAAATGAGTAAATCTAAGGAAATTAAACAGTTTTGTTATTTAATACTCTACTTTAAATATAGTTTCACTGAACTCATTTGTTTATCATTAGTGACGTAATGTTTGACCACATCTGCCACTGCCAAATAAAAGGACGGATGATGTTAATACAATCTTTGATCTGCATGAGCGTTTAAATATGGTGCCTCTGATTCATACCAACCAAAATATTAAGTAAATCTTGATATTGTACGTCTGGTATCGTATAGCCATAAGAAAGCCATCAATGACACAAGTTTTGCAATTCAATCACTCACCATTCTTGACTGGGAAATAATACAAATATTTACAAATGAATTCATATCACCGTACTGAAAATTTTATTGCAGAAAGCTTAGCAAGGCAGTAGTCATGTGCACCAACTACAACTATTAGTGGAATACCCCATAATTGCTGATAACATAGTCCGTTGCTGTTACACTTGTTCTAAACAGGGTGTCCTTAAAAAATGTACTCGCTCTTTGACTGCTCATTCCTCACATAATTTGCTCTGATTTAGGTGTTTATTGACATAGATAAAAGTCTAATGAGCTAAATTAAATGAAATAACATCACATTTAAGAAAATTAAATGTTATAAAAGAAAACTTTAATATTTTACCCTAAGTATTTGGCAGTCAAAGAATGACTATGATTTTTTAGGACACACTACATGAACTATTTCATCTGAAAACATGAAAAAAATCAGCAACACTACTCTCTCAAAACTAGATTCAACAAGAACTGAATTACAGACCATATTCAAATTATTCTTTTAAAAGATTAGTTTTGTATGGTTAAAGACTCAATTCCATTCGAAATTTACGGAAACAGGCCAACATGAGACACAATTCACCTGAATAACTTGAAGCAGTAGAAGTCCTTCTCTGGGATGTTGACGACGTAGTGCTCTCGCTGGATGCCCTCAATTATGATCCGAGCTGCCTCAGCAGGAGACGTGACAGGATTCAGCATAGGGAATCTGCACAACACACACACTTGAGCACGCATTGAGTCAACTCGAATCTACTAGTCAACTCGCAATGAGTCAACTCGAATAGGTACCACCAGCTTGGTCGACTGGTGAGCGAATCCGCTTGAGAGCGGGAAGACCCGGGTTCGAATCCCGCTGCCGACATGGTTGACGCGGCTAGAATTACGGCATGGGACTTCGGTAACCGAATAATTATCGAAGTGATTATCCGACCCAAGAATGGGCCACAAGGTTCGTTCATATAGCTTCATTCTATTCTATTCTCCATTCAACTCCAGCACCTTCCATGCTTCATCCGTGTTTGGGTCAAACGTCTACTCCACTCAAACACCTTCCATGCTCCATCTCTGTGTTTGTCTAACGTCTATTCCATTCAAATTCAAATTCAACATATTCCATGCTGTATCTCTGTGAATCTGGCAACAATCTACACCACTCAACTCCAGCACCTTCCACGCTCAATGTGCAAAGTGGCGCAAAAGTTACTTCACCATTTTGAACATTTGTTACATGAACACTATTACAGCTATAAAAATACGTTACACATGAAATGAAAGAAAATCGAGGTTTCATCTTGTTTCGATAATACAAATTTGAAGCATATTTTGGAATCAAAATTTACACAATCATCATATTCCAAAAATACAGCAAGGATCCACGAACAAAGATAGTGGAAAGTTATTTTTCAAGGAATGGATTCTTAGTTGCAGTACCGAAGAGCTTCGTAAGAACATTTGATCAACAAAAGCCTTCCAAACATTGCATTATTGCAATGATTTCAAGATTCAGAGATTTCGGCTCAACAGCAGACAAAGAACACGCAGGCAGACCGAGATCGATACGAAACGCATGTGTAATTCAATGTGTTTCATTGAGTGTTGCAGCACATTTAAAAACGTAGCCTAGACAACGTTCCAGTCAATTAGGAATTTCACGAAGATCATTGCATCGCATTCCAACTAAAGATTTAAAACTGTTTCCATACCAAGTTTAAGTAACACAATTCCTAAAGTTTGCAGACCATCAACAAAGAAAAACCTCCGCAAGTGCATTTCTATGCCTTACGAATGATGAAAGTTTTACCTCACACCTAATCATGTCTGATGAAGTCCATTTCCATATCAGTGGCATGTTACAAAACAAAACTGTTGATTCTGGTGTGATGAAAATCCTAGAATAATCCAAGAACAACCACTTCATGGACAGAAGGTTACCGTCTAATGTGGTATGAGTGCAAAAATCATTGGTCCATACTTCTTCGACGATGTTGATGATGCACCAGTGAAAGGAGACGACTACAGACAAATGATACAGGAATATTTATTTCCACAACTAGAAGATTTGGGCGAGCAGAATTTCTGGTCCCAACAAGATGGAATGACACCACATACAGCAAGAGAAACCATATCAATACTAAGAGCTGCCTTTCCTGGTTATTTAATTTTACGTTTTGGTGAAGTTCCATGGCCACTACGGCCTGCTGATTTAACTCCTCCAGATTCTTCCTATGCAGATAACTTAAAGGAAAGGTTTACATCAGTATGATTAATACTCACCATGAATTAAAAAGCATCATCGAAAAAATTAACTGAAAAACTCCAAATATTTTAGAAAAAGTAATGGAAAATACTGTACATAGAATACGCTTGTGTTTAAATGATAATAGAGAACATTTAACGGATATCATAATTATATGATAAAACTTCAAGATTTTTTCTTTCATTTCATATGTAACAACTTTTTACAGCTGAATTAGTTCTGTAACAAGTGTTCAAAATGGTGGAGTGACTTTTGCGCTACGCTATATTATGAATATGTCCAACGTCTTTTCAAGATCCATCGCTCAAAACACGTCTTTTTTCTTACACGCGCCAATACAAACAAAACCTGACCCACACTTTCCGCTCATCTGAGGGCTATAAATGAATGTTAACAAATACAGGGAATGGGATTTTTCTGATGGAGTATGGTAACTGTGGGGGAAAAAGGCGTAGGAGTACCCAGTAATTCACTCCCCA
>VCRD01005098.1:4272-27089 GCA_006783055.1 Trinorchestia longiramus
TTACAGAAATATGAATGGTACATTGGGTGGTACCGTTCATGCTACATTAATGAATGGTACATTGGGTGGTACCGTTCATGCTACACAGCTTCAGGTAAGAGTGGCCAGTCCGGAGCTATAGCGACAGTGGCTTGGCAATGCTGCACCAGCACGGTAGGTAATTAAGTGGGTTTCAAGTAGCAGTGAGTGGTCTCAGTCTCAGTGAGTGAGTGGCAGACGGTCCCCCAAATTCTGCACGTAATGTGAAGTGATGAGCACACATACGCGGATAATACCACATCACAAGTCCCATTGACAACTCTCACTATGCCAGGCTAGAGTGCAGAAGGCAGCATTTGGTAAGGATCATTATTAAGCAACTCACCATTTAATCAAGCTCTTTGTTTCCACATTCTTACAATGAAGTGGTTGTTTAATTAAATTTATTTTATAAGTTATTGATAGGAGCAGAAACAAATTATTTTGTATCCATGGCAGAGGTCTTAGGGATTTGCATGTGGTTTTTTTTTAGAAAAACAATTTTAGCAACATCAGAAAATTTACATAAAATAAAAGTAATGAAATTGATACAGGATTTTTCCACATAAAAATAAACAAATAATAATTCTTAAGGTGACAAAATTAGGGATAAACGCTATAAGCTAAATCTTAATATTGCATCAACTAGTCAGCAATGTCTGGTTTAGTTTTAAATCATTTTAATAATTGTCACGACAGTCTCTAGTGATTAATGAAATAAGTGCTAACTTATCCTCAATGAAATAAATGCTAACTTACATCTAATGAAATAAATGCTAACTTATATATAATGAAATAAATGCTAACTGATATTTTCAAATGCTATTACAGAGATATGAATGGTACATTTAGTGATACCATTCATGCTACATTACCTCAGTTTTCTAATCTCGAGAAACAATTCCTAACACTTGATTTTGCTCTAATAACTCACAGAAAACCCCAACACTTGATACTCTAAACATCACCAAAGAACACAGATACACCGGCAAGTTAAACACAAAAATTAGACAAGACTAAAAATACTTAAGACATAGAATGCTCACCAGGGAATTATAACCTAACGTCACATGTTGAAGTTCATGAATGGCGGCTGAGAGAGCTACGTCTAGATAACGAGCGTGAGGATGTTGCCAGAAAACGTTTGATTGGGAAATACTTTCTGGCTAACGCTCTTAATATTAATATTATTATTATAATGTGCACTAAATATGCACGTTTTAATTGTAAAGAGTTCGTAAAAATCACCCGAATTTTAGTCTTATTTTTATTACTAAAAATAAAGGTTATTTTAATATTTGTAATTTTATAAGCTTTAGAGGGGGTAGCAGGTCATGCTACAGTTCGGTGTCGAGATCGGTGTCGAGATTTTCCCTCCGGTCCATGGACACGCCCATCAAACTCCCGGGATCGTCGCATGGAGCTCAACATCACCCATACTCCCAGAATGTTAACCTTAAGAATTTGAAAAACCAATGTACTAATGTCTATGTACTGTGTACTTGATTGGAAATAAAGTTGTTTTGTTTGTTTGTATTGCTACAAATGATCCCAACTGTGGTTATCGTAAGTTTTACAATATTCTTTTGAAAAGGTATTACAAATCTATGGTCATAAAGTACAGCAATTCAATGAAACATGAGAGAAATATAAATATGAAGTGAGTAAAGTCAAATTATAGTTTATGAATAAAATACTGTTTTTATAATTTTGGGGGATTTTTACTAAATATAGGGGAATTTCACTGAAAATCTGGGGGGAAAAAGAAAAACCTTGGTGGGACTGTGAGCTTGGTCTGGTGTATCCTGGGAATGCTGTTCTTTAACCGTAGTTTACCTCTAACCAAGTTGCGCTTCGAGGCGCGAACAGCACATGTGGTGAATGTTTTTTTTCGAGTTTATATTAAGTATTGAATTTATGGTGTATCACTTGAACTGTTGGTTGGATACTTAACCATCATTCCTATCAAGTGTTTAGTGTGGAATTGGATTGTGTAATTATTAAATATTAATAGAATTCTCAACACGCGATAATGGCTGAGACCACTTTAGGAAGAAAATGGTCGTTCCAAAAGTGTTTAGTTTGCTTGCAAAACTGCCACACAGACGCACATTTTTGATTCAAATTTATTAAGGCTTAGCTAATTTTTTGGGCTGCAATTTGAGACACACAGTATCTTTTTGTTTGTTTTCAAATTATAGTTTGAATGTGTTTAAAATTTGATATAGTATGATGCTATAAGAGAATATTGTCTATTTATATTTTGACCTTAAAATTATATATCATTTTATCATTATATAAAGATGTATAAGGATGTTCTTAGGGTTGGCTAAAATTAATAATTAACATTGAAGGAATGTACCAAGTTGATAGTAAGTTTGCAGAGAATGATAGAATATAAGTTTTGAATACTTGTTGAACAGATTCAGACCTACAACAGTTTTTAATTCATGGGTAAAAATGAAAAATTAATTGAATTCTATAAAAAAAATGGCCCAATCATGAAAGTTTGATGCAAGATGTTTGTAAAGCCTTTAATTTGTCTTGTTGAAAATTAGGAATTTCTTAACTTTCTTAATATGGTTGTAGTATTATGGTAAAACAAACATTTCTATCTCCAGCTTGTGGTGAACAAAGTGAGCAAAGTATTTGTTTAAATAAAGAAAATTCACCCCTGTTTTTAAAAAGTTTTCAAAGTTATAAGTACTGGAATATTTGTTTTGATGATGTTGTCATGTTCATGACCCATACACCATCTCAGGAAATTGGGTCTCTTCTATCTCTAATGAAAAATGGATTTCAAAAATCTACTTGAAGCTCCAGCTAGTGTCAACAGGGTGGCAATAAATTTTTCTTCTTAAAATTTTGATTATTGTAGGACTAAACCTAGTAAGCAAGATTATGCTTCCTTCTCAGCACATCTACTTATTTTCCAGCAGGATTGTGAAGTCAGCCTCAGAGGAGTTGCTTGTTTTACGGAGAGTCAGAGTTGCATACTTTTAAATGAGTGGAATTGGAGTCTCAAGATATTCTTTCAACTCAACAATTTTGCTTTCTAAACTTGTTTGTGAATGTGTTCTACTTTTTAGCTAGAACTTGCCAGATGTTATTTCTAGATCATTGTGCTGTTGACTTTTTTCTATGATAAATAAACAAGTGTTTAGGACAGATTTAATACTGACATGAACTTAATGCCTCATGCTTCCAACCTAATGCATTATATTTTCAACATATGTTATATTGAAAATAAGGACAAGAAACAAAGGCAAAGGATGAATTTTACTAAAAGAGCTGCATTTTTATTGAGATTTACTTGTTTACATAAACAAGTATTGGATCTCTAACTTTAATGATTGTGCATTCTTTGTTAGTTAATTCAACATTAGAAGCTGAAATGTGTTTTCCAACTATGCACTATTTTTATTTCTGACCAGTAAAGAAGTTGTAGTTGTGGAAATAATTGTTTTACAATATTACAACTCATGAGATCACGAGAGCAAAAGAATTGAAAAATATTTTACAGTTTTAGTTGTACTGTAACATCAATATTTGTCTTAACTTATGATTAGATGTATTGTTATGTGATAGATCTAGCAAAGCTGCTTAATAATATTGGCACCTTAGTGTACTACTAAATGGTAAAAGTATGAAAATTTCATAAACTTTGTAACTTGCTGTGATGGCAAGAAACAGTCAATTATATTATCAGGTACTGCTGAAGATATTAATAAGACCTTTTTATTTTCAGGTTGCAAACATGACAAAAAAGGGTATGAAGACCAGCAAGAAGAATAGGTTGCTCATAACTGACTCAGATCAGCTGGGCTTTAGTTCAGAAAGCTCCTCCAACATAAGCAATGTCCTGAAAAAATCTAAGAAGAAGTCGAAAGATTCTGTACTGATGGATGATAGTCTCCATAGATCTATGAACCATGAAAGCACTGCTGTAATTGGGGAAAAGAGAAAACTTGAGTCTTCTGATGAGAGTCCAAAGAAAAAAAAGAAAAAGAAGAAGCCAACAACAGATTTAGATACTTCAGGACATTCAGAAAAGATGGTAGAAAGCAGTGGTTCTTATTCAAGTTCAACTGAGAGGACAGTTGCAAAACCTTCAAAACAAACTGAGCTGGGAAATAACTCTCTTTCATCACCCTTGAGTATTAAAAGTACTAAAGGAGCTTCTTCAAAAAGTAAATCTAAGTCTACTTTGAAGACTGGTGATGCTTTTGGATCTCCAAAAGTGAAAAGTCCTAAAAAATCAATTGCAGAGAAAATTTCAACTCCTGAAAAGATTAAGAAAGTGATTCATCATGAAAAAGATGCCAAAAGTTCTCCTGGAAAACATGCTGTATTTGTTAACTTTGATGAATCAAACAATCAGGAATCATCCGAGTCTGAAGAAGAGCAGTCTGAAAATGATGATGATGAGGATGCTGAAAGTAAGACTGAAATTAAAAATGAGGAATCTGCTTCCATGTTTTCAGGAGCCAAAGGTAATTTTCTGCTCAATGTTCATGACACTTGAATTGTTCTTTGCTAATGTGTTGTGTATTGAATTACATAGGTCATTCTTCATTTGATACTATTGTTTTACATGTTTAAAGTCCAGTGATACACCATGAAACAAGATCAAGTCCAATCATGTATAAAAAGTAAAAAAAATTAGTGCTCAGTGATAGTTACTGCTTAGTTTGTGATTTGTTCAGAAATGTACATTGTGAGCTTATTACCCCAGTTCACCCATTATAATCTTTCTTAGACATTTGCTAAAAATTTTATAGTAAGCTGAAAGATTTTATTATGTTTATCCAGTCACATCTTAAAAGATTACAATATATTTATGTTTAAACAAATTATTCAAAGCACATTTCCTTAACAGACTAAGAAATTGTAATGCTCACTGTAAATGACTATGTTAACAACAAATTCTGGGTTCAGAATCACAAATGATATTCTTATGGTGAGGCACATACACCTAATACTGTTATCCTTCCCTACAGTTTGTATGTTCAGCTCTCCTTAGCAGTTGATGCAATTTCTTATAGACAAATTTTCATATTGACTATCTTCATCAGCGCATGTACTTGTGGACTTTAAATTAATCCGAGCTCTCCATTCTGTTACTAGAGAAATAGCAATACTCATTGTGGATGGCTGTTGTAGGTTTATTTTGGTATCTGGCTTATTTTTATTCATGAGAAGATGGCATAGTAGGAAAGTGGGCTCAGTTTACAGTTGATACAGTGCTAAAAATCCAAAACAATTGTTAAAAGTTCCTTGATATAGAGATTTAATATATTCTTTAATTTTAGATTTACTCAAGATCCTCACTGCTACTATGATTATTTTTTAACATTTCTGCCCCTGCAGGTGATCAAGCTGGTTGGACTGAGGAGCAGACGCTGCAGCTGATTGACATTATGACGGTGGATCTACAGATTAAGCCTGAAGAAAGGTCATCTTTCAGGTGGGTTTGTAGTGCTTTATTGTTGTTATCAACCCTGTTATTCCTTTGCTTTTTTTTGGAGTATATGATTGTTTCCTGTTTCATGTTTGTACTGTTCTAATGTAGCTATCATACATTAGAAAACGAAAGATTTCATAGTTCAATTTTTCTTGTATTTCGAAATATCAAATTTTTATTTAATTCCCCTTGCTTTAGTGCAAAAAAATATTAATTTGGTTTAATTTGATGTTTCTTAACCCCTTCCCCGGCAGAAACGTGTATACCCGTTTTCACAAAATGTTCTTTTTTCAGTCATCGACAAGTATACTCGTCTAAAACTTTACCTTCAAAAACCAGCTACATACGTATATACTCATCGGTTTTAAGTTTTTGTAAGCCATGAACCAAAAAGTTGTATATAGAACCAAAATAAAAAAATTAATGTGAAGAAGAAACATTTTTAACAAAAAAATTGTTGGGGAAGGGGTTAATTAAATAAATGATATAGGTTTGTTTTTGTAAATTTGATTGTTGAAATTGATCAATATCAGCAAGACAAAATTGAAATTTAGTTTCAAATAAATAGAAATTTGACTAATTACTTCAAACAAAATGTGTTTTGATATTCAACATTAATAATGATGAATGGGAACATTGGCATAATAATGAATTTCTGTATTAGTTAAAATATGGCAGTTTGTATAAGCATTTGAATAATTTTTTCAGTAGGGAAACTATGTAGTTGAGTCTTAAAATCTTTTTGTGGGTTTCTTGTAGAAAATTTCTTAGCATCGGTCTTGTAGCTGGTTATTTTGGGATTTTTTTTTAGACCACACAACCTACGAACTCTGGCCATTTGTGTCAGTTTTTCTAACTCAGACAGCCAGCCTACACTCAGGTTAATGACTTGGTGTTAGTTGTATTTCTGATGTGTTAAGAATGGTTTTAGTGACAACAAGAAGAAACATTGTTCTGAAAGCTAATACCACAAAGTACTCACATGTTTTGTCCAATGGGTGGTGCTGTGCCTGTGAATTTCATTGTTGTTTATGTCATTGACAGAAAAGGCTATGAATTTTAGTCTCCAATTATGTACTACATGTATATGGCATGAGCATAGCCTTGTGAAAGGGGTTATTTACTTGGATTATAGCTTTGTTGTGATGATCTTTGCTTGAAATTTACCTCAGGTTTAGAAATTTTTGTAAGTTGAGTTATGAAATGAGCAGATTTCACTTTTTAATTGAATAGATTTTCTCCTTCTTACTTTCTCAGTGTCTATTTCCAAGCAACAAACCAACCAAAGAACTATTGAGCTTTTCCTAACTACTTCTATCCTTTATCTCTTACAGTTATTCTGCATCATGTAAGTTACTTTTGCTGTATGGGTATTAAATTGAACTTGATGGCTACATTATAACTGGTTTCAACACAAGATCAAATCTAACCTTAAGATATGTTCATGGAGATATGCAGGCTGAATAACTACAGTACTTTCACCCAGATTTTGATATATTAGTATTAATATAGTCACATTAGCTCTAATTATCTAAAATTTCTTTGTGTATGAACTTGGTTTCTGACGTATTTAATAAAGGTGATCATAATAAGTGCTTACTGCAGTCTTGGCTTGAGAAATTTTATGGTTTCTGTTCGACGAGTGTCGAATTGTGACTTGCTTTTGAAACTGGTTTTTCTTAATTCAAACTTGTTGGTCTTGGAACTCTATTAATGGTTAATTTGTGACAACAGGCAACGCATCAAAAAGATTTCTTGGAGAGACATTCCTGCAAAGCTTGACCCTCCAAGAACTGCTGAAGAGTGTCTCCAACATCTGGATACCATTTTCAAGAAAGTGAATACAATACGGTTAGTGTGCTCAATTTTTTGTGTTGCCGATTAATATGCTTCATATGTGTTGTAGGAATTTTGGTTGTTTGATGCAATGCCATGTATCTTCATATCTCTGACATCATATGGCCCTACACAATCCTGCAAAAAAATGAGCATGTGCAGTACTTCTATTTTTGCTGTGTGGAAATATTGATGCATAACTAAACCCCACTAGGTTTATTGTTTTACCTGAAAAGCTGCAGACGTTTTATTGAAAAAATTGATGTCAAACAAAAGTTTTCAAGGACTTGGGGAAACTCCGTTATGTACTTCAAGAGTGTGCATATTTTCTATACTTTACATGTAGAGATGGTCCAAAAATGAAAAACTAACAAAAATGAACCAAAACTGTTGATACTATTATGACCTGTAAATAATACCTGGAGTTCAAAGCAAATATTTATTTTGTCTTTGTATATCATTCATTAAGAAATTTTAGATAAAGGAGAATCATTTCTAAAGAAGAAAATTTCGTGTAAGCTCAAGATAATACATGTTTTAGCAAGTTAAAGTGAATGATTCATATTAATTCATTAATGCATAGTGTGCATAAACATACGCACCAATAAAATTTGAATCATTTAAAAAATAAAGGAACTATCAAATCATTATTCTGTGAGTATACTCTGAAATATATTCTACGAGTCACTGCAAACATTTGATGAAACAAACAACAACTGAATGCATGTGGTCCTTGTTTGTGAAATTTGTGTACATTTTCATGTACGTTAGGCACTAATGGATTGAAATTGAGAATATTTCGGTAGTTGCATCACTAAGATTCACCATTGCTGCTGAAGTTTGCTAATGTGAAAAGTTGAAATTCACAAAAGCCAGTGTAAAATTTTCCTTGCTGCAAAGTTCTTTAAATTCAGTTTATGTTCCTGCTTGTGGGTAATTCAATGGGAAAGAATTGTGAAAGTCAAGCACAAAAAGTGATGAATTATTGATGTGTTGGTCATGTAGTTTCCCATTATTGAGTGCTACCCTAGATGAAATATCTTAATGTTTTGAACACTAGTTAGTAAACTTTTATGTTCATTGAAGGATCTTCTAATGCTCTGCACTCGTTTCAACAAATTCCTTTGTTTCTGTTCGTCTAATGTACTTATGTTAACAAGCTAATTGTGTGTATAATTTCTTTAACCTTTCTTAGTGCAGGTTTCTAAGTATTCTATTTAATCTAACCATGTCATAATACTATCTACAGGAACTTGAGTGAGATGTTTTGCGCCCATAAAGTTGGTATACAAAACCGCTCAAAATATTACATCAGCCTTCCCATTCAACGCTTCCGCGCCGAAAATACTGAAGCCATCAAGAAGCGTGGGGTGAGTTGTGTGTCTGGCAGTGTTTCTCTATCTCTCTTTGGGGCTGTCGTCGATGTGATGCAAAACTTCATGGCTTTGTGATGCAGGGTACCAAGGTTTTGTGATGCAAGGCACCAAGGTTTTGTGATGCAAGGCACCAAGGTTTTGTGATGTAAGGCACCAAGGTTTTGTGATGCAAGGCACCAAGGTTTTGTGATGCAAGGCACCAAGGTTTTGAGATGCAGGGCACCAAGGTTTTGAGATGCAGGGCACCAAGGTTTTGAGATGCAGGGCACCAAGGTTTTGTGATGCAAGGCACCAAGGTTTTGTGATGTAAGGCACCAAGGTTTTGAGATGCATGGCTCCAAGGTTTTGTGATGCATGGCTCCAAGGTTTTGAGAGGCAGGGCACCAAGGTTTAAATACTTGGATATTCAAATCCTTTAATTAGGTTAGTGCGTCTTTTGCTTGAGAAGAGAAAGTTAGTCGCATTTTAGAGCGGGTCAAGACTGTAAAGTTTGCGTGCAGTATTCGAAGTATTATTATTGTAAATGCGCATGGCTTGGTATAAATGTGTAAGAGTTTTCATGAAGTTCTTTTGTATGGTATAGTTTCAGTGGAAGACAGTAGCAAGCTTTATGTATTTGAAATGAACATATTAGTAATATTGCCATGATATAGTTTCAGCATTATTGACATTGGTCAGGTGAGAAATATTACGCAAAGAACAATATTTTCCATGTGTGACGTAGGAGTGGTCACTGTGGTTCGTCATAATTTACATTAGAAAATTCAAAATGCACAGGACGACATTATCTTGCTTGAAATAACGTCAAACCCCCATGCTGCTAAGGTTTTGTGATCTCTGTGTTGTTATACCTGGGCCGTTTAAACGAGGTGCATGAAAAAATATAACTGTTAGGGAGAGATAGAATAGAATAGAATGAGGCTATAGGAACGAACCTTCTGGCCCATTCTTGGGTCGGATAAATACTTCGATAATTATGAAGCATATGAATAGGGTTTGTGTTTGGTGGATGGTGCTGACCACAGCGGAGTTATAGTAGTTTACCTCTATCAGGCCTTGTTAGTTGTTTTAGAATTGAAAAGGGGAGGAAATTCAAAGGCTGGCATTAAATGTTTGATAGCATAGAACTCTAGGTTTGGTTGTCTTTTTTTTTGGAGAAGATAAAAAAACCAGTAAGTGAGTAAGGTTGGCATGCAAATTGTGCTGGACTTTTCAATGTATAAAACTTTGTGCATGTTTTGTGAACACCGTGTAAAAGTGGTATATTTAAGTTCAGTTAAAGTTTAATCTATCAAGACGTTCATCTCTTTTTCTGTTTTTTTTAGTCTGTTGCTTTAATTAAAATGACATTTTTTCTCTTACTAGGGTAACTTCTTCAGCACATCAAAGCAGATGTTTGATGAACTACCTGAAGAGGAAAAGTATAGGCGCTACGTTTTTCCCTATCAAAAGGAACTCGCAGAAAAGAAGTGAGTGTTTCTAATTTTCTAACCTCCAAGCACTACATCCGCTGTTAACAATCAACTGTGAAAGGCTAATGCAAACAAGGAGAGTATTATAAAATGGGGATGTCCATTTTAATTTAATTAGAATTCTGCATGTTTTGCATCTCAAGTGTTTATGCCCTTCAACATTGGTTAGTGGTTGATTACATGCTTCAGTTTAGTAAATGCATTAGAGATGTCTTATGCTAGACAAGCGTTTTGATTTAATGACTCCTTCAATTTGGTGAGTTGAGTGTATGAAAATTAACGTGTTTCATTGAATGACTAAACATCAATAGTTTGCTGTTATGATACATCTAATGGTTAGTTCAGCTTGTATTAGGGCGTAATTTCAAAATGAGTACAAGACACATTGTACACCCATGTCATATGCTTCTCTCAATTTTAGAATTGCACTGAATACAATCTATGTGTAAGAGCACTAGGATTGTATGGCCTGAGTGCCCTGAAACCTGCTGCAATTCTGGCGAGTGCTTGGCTTATTCCATTCCTGGCTTGTGTGTTCTTCTCTGTCGTGTAGCAATTGAATATATGTGAGCCATCAGGAACTTTTACAGCTCAACTGATTGTACATACATTATATATTTTTTAAATGACTTCTTGAGCATTATATTGTGGATTGTTATTCTTGTAGTATACTGCTGTTGTCTGAAAGTCAATTTTTGGAGTAGGTGTAAAGAAATTGTTTCTGTTTACTAGTTCAATTAGAATACTTGAGGCGCATCTTACATATGGTGCGTTGAGATGTTGTAGAGTATTATTGTACCACAATATCTTACTGACTTCATTGAATCTCTCTTACAGCCGCAAAAATCCTAAGAAGATTGCCTCCACGCATTCTGCATTGCACGTAAGTCTTGAGATTGGTGTACTTCTCTTTGTATGTAGCCACGTTGTGGGACTTGATGTAGCTTTCGTTAGTTATCACACAATACCTTTATGGTCATTCCTTTTCTAATGTATATTTTTCTGAACTTCGTTAGCATCGGTCAGACAATTTTACTTTCATAGTATTTGGATCAATAATTATTCTTCATTGTGTATCAGAAATTACAAGTGGACCATTGCAATTATTTGCACTAACTTAAACTCCATATTCAGAAGGAATAGTTCGCAGATGTATGACGAAATTATTGCAGATCTCAAGTGATGTCGGCTACGATGAGCGATCAGGATCTGATTGTCTTAGCAGAAGACTTGGTACTTAAGCCCTGCTTTAACTTGGTTAGATAAGTGCTTAGGAGATTCTGTGTCAAAGTTAAGTATAAGACAGGTTTTTGCAAATGATTTTTTTTAAGTTTTTTTTAGAGGTAAATTGCTTAGAAGTCTTTTGTTTAGATCTTTGAATGAATAATAGGCTTAAGGAACACTAGGTGTCAAGACCTGTTTATATTGAAGCAAGTTGACGTCATTGCTGGGGAGCTGTCTTGCCTTGTCAGAAGAGCCTGGATAATGCGTGATAAGAGAGCTCGATATTTAAGATCTTGAAATTTTGTGTCTCGGCAATTTTTACCACTATCTGGTCAATAAAGAGGGCTTTAACTTAGTGTAGTGATTGCAGTTTGAGAAGAAGACATGTGTTCTAGGGACGTCATTTGATTTCAGTAAATTTACGCATTAATGCACTTTTTGGCATAGTTTTACAGGCTCCGTCATCCTGACCTGTCCTCCAAAGAGGCCAAGCAGCGCTACTCAGAACTTGCCCCCAAGAAACGACTGCAGTACATCCGTAACTCCTACGAGGAATTCAAGCTTGCCTGGGTGAGTTGAAGCTGTGCAACGAGGAGCGAGTCCAATTTACCACGCAAGAGCATTGATGGATTTACTTTAGACGGCATGGTACTTGGGTATCGACCCAAGAATGGGTCAAATAGCTCGTTCCTATTGTTTTATTCTATTCTATTGTAAATGTTTGAAAGAAAAGAAAAGTTATTTCGTGCTAGACTGCCTGTCACGAGTTACAGTACCGATAGTCTATGTTTAGTCATGTGATTTGTATAGTTGTGACAATTTTTCTGAAAAAAGGTGCTTGGTCTCAAAATTTTTGATGAAGGTGCATTTTGACCGGTCTTTAACCAATACCATTCTGTTTGACCTTTGCTACTTCAGTTCTGAATTGGAGCTCGTGATTTTGAAATGAACCAAGCAGACTTACTGGATTCTTGTGAGATGTGTACAATTGTGCCTGCAGGAATAGAATAGAATGAGGCTATAGGAACGAACCTTCGGGCCCATTCTTGGGTCGGATAATTACTTCGATAATTATTCGGTTGTTTACCCAAGTCCCATGCCGTATTTCTAGCCGCGTCAACCTTGCTGGTACGTATAGAATAGAATGAGGCTATAGGAATTCACCTCAGAGGTGAATTAGTCACCTCTGATGTATCATACAACTTAATTATGATAGTCGTGAAGTGGAAGTGCTATGGTGTGAACTCAGCATCTCAAGGGCTAGGTAGGATTCCTGAGCTCTCTGCTCTGGAGGATGTTCAGTGTTTGTCTTCATTAGTGAAGCTTAGGACATTCTTGTTCCCTTGGTTTCTGTAGCAACTGACGCTAATTCAGTAATGCTCATAGTTTTCTGTCTCATTGTGGGTTTGCTTGGTAGCAATATTTTTTCTCCTGTGTCTCTGTCCTAGAGGTTGATCTATCATGCAGTTGACCATCGTTTCTTCTCACTTGGCTCTCACATATATTTTGTAGCCGGCACTTTCTCAAGTCTAATAAAAAATAAAGGTCCATCAAGATCCAGGTTATAAAATGCCGAAGGGCGTATAAGTATGAAGCTTATTAATGCTGCTTTGATAGTTTCAATCAGTACCTCAGTCGTTTCATTCGTTGAGTACCATTAAAAATACGGCTGGTTTTTATAAAATTTACGTCTGAAGTTTATTAAAAAGAGATGTTTGTTGGAATAGTTGAAATTGGTGTCATTGGGTAACAAATACTACGACGACTTGGCGTAGTCACAAGAGGCGGAGTAAACAGGACTGTCAGACGAGCGTTCAAGTGACGTATGCACATGGCGGCCAGCAGCAGAAGAATACCGCTTACCCGCGCTCGCCAGCCAGGCTATACACCTGCGGGTTGCGTATAACTTCCTACTTATTGGCAGGCGACTCAAAGCAGCCCGGCTGGTAGTATTGCATTAGAACTCGTGAATCAGGTTTCTCGTTTACAATCTTGAGAGGCTTCTGTTGCTTTTTAATTCTCAGTTGATACTCGAGCTATTTTTTACTCAATGAATGCTTCTGCCAACAGAACTCTATTATGATGCCTTTTATATTAGTTAATGATCACCTAGTTAAAGTAGGCCTAGATCGCCTTAATTGAACGGAAACAGGGATTAAACTTGAAATGTAACTTCAATCTTCATGTTGTCGTATTTTTAACAATGAATGTTAGCGTTTTAGTTATTTAGTACCTGATAAGTTTAACATATACGTTTTTACCTTTTGATTTGTTTTCAAGTGGTTTTAACTAGTAGATATCGATCTAAGTGAGTTTGTCTTGTTGACTTTCGAGCATTACACCTTCATAATGATTGCTTTTTGTTGGCAGAAGAGCAAGCTGTCATGTGCCTAAAAATTTTCTCCTTGTTTTTTAATTTTGTTGAGTGTATGTACATCTGCGGCTTGCTTCTATGCCAAATAATCGAGTACCATTAATGTGTATGTACTTATGAGTTAATAGTGTAGTTTAATTTATCTATATTCTCATACAGCGTTCTCATGACGACTTGGAAGCCTCAACTGACAGCAAACTCAAAGCGCCGTTCTGCCATCTGTCAAAAGAAGAATGGATCATTTTCTTGAGGTGAGAATTTGCTAGAATTTCACATAGAAAGTAGTGATTTCATTATGCTATTGCCAAATTTAAGAAGTGCTCTGAAGGTGTTCGTAGCAGAGTTGTGAAAAAACCTCTACCTACCGGAATATTTGACTCGGTTCTTAGAAAGTGAGTGATTGCAACGACATAAGTCAAATTTTATTTTTTGGAAGGGCGTCTGAATATTTTGTTAATGGGGGAGCATTTAGCTCGTGCCCTAAGAGGCCTAGATTTTCCGTTAATGCTACTCTTGCTGGAGTTAAACAACACTCATTTAAAGTTATATCCTTAGTTGCTTGCCTGTGCATGCACAAGTTCAGAATTAGTGTGTAAGTGTAGGATTTTCAACCGATGGTATTACTATACTGTAATGTAGTAGAAACAAGACTATTGGTATGCTTCCGCTGCATATGAGGTAGTTGCCAAAATCTAGGAACATTTGCTTCACATGTCAGCCATGTCATGAAGAAGTTCGTCAGCTGTAGGACTGCTTGTGCTTATCATTTTATTTGTATGCCTGGGAGACTTAGTGCCTCTTAGAAGTAACTATGTCCTACTACTCTATGCGCAGCTTATTACAGTTATGGCAGTTGTTCATTGGGGTTTATTTTTTTGAATTTTTGCACTTTTTCTCATATATTTCTCCTTACTTCTTTCATAGCTTTCATTTCCATTATCATAATTTCTGTCCTCTTCATTTTGACTTTTCTCTTGCTTTCATTTTCATTCAATTCTCATATTTTTTCATTTGTAGGTTTTGCTTTATCGTTTTTGCTTTTTTTTCTTGTTTGCTTTCTAATTTTTTTCTCTCGTTTCTTGTCTCTGTCTCTAATATAATTTTTCTTGAAATAGTTTCTTTACTCCTCCATTTAGTTTCTGTCTCCATTACAATTTATTTATATTTCTACATTTTTATTCTATTCTTCATATTTTTCTTCTTTATTGCATGTTTTAGAATGTAATCCCTCGATTTCTTTAAAATCTTCTTTCCGTATTGGTCCTCTCTTTTTTCTTCTTCTATTTATTCTCATTTTTTTCATTCGTTCTTCTTTTTCTAATTTTTTGTTTGTTAATCATCCCTTTTTTCTTTTCTTTATTTCTTCTTTTTCTCTATGTCTTCTCTGCTTTCTTTTGTAAGTTGTACTAAAAATATTCAGTTAGTGCGCTACGTAAATGCATTAATTTCATCATTCTGTTGTGATCATTTCATTTACAGGTCTTTGGGCATGCCTGTGATGGAGGCGAAGGGACCTAAGGAGCTCTTCTTCAAGATGAACCCTGAAAACTCTGAAGAAATTCGCAAGTCCAAAGCCTATTTCATGAATCACCCTGAAAAGAGGAAGTACCATGCGCTCTTTGCTGAGGTAAATTCTGAGGATAATAAGTACTGTGGGCAAAATGCTCAGTAGCTTTTCTACAAATAATTGGGATGATGTCACGTAAATCTGGGATAATTACTGATCCTATTAAATACACGATCAAATTCATGGTTACCTTCCAATTGTCACGGAAATATTTTATCAGGATCTTCCTTTTTCTGAAAAATTTTAATAGCATATTGATCTGTATTTTGTTTTACATATCATGAATCTTACCGCACAGATGCAACAAAACTTCAAGAAGAAATTCGAAGAATGGATGACTGGAGTAGAAGATGACATTGTGAAGAAGCCTGCGTGTGCCTACTTTGAGGTATGAATTTCTACCTAGTCTCTGCCTGCCGACCAGGGTTTAGCTTCCAGCACCTATGCCATACCTAGGCTATAGTTTGAAATCATGCTTTCAATGCAGGACAGTTCTTGGTTCACTGTTGCACAAAGAAACGTGTTGGAATTGTGTTAACTTTACTCGAAGTAGTAAATTATGAGTGCCCTATCAAGGTTGATATTTTATAAATAATCTGTTTTATAAACATCTTAGCATCATCTCTATAGAAAAGGGGTAGGGATTTAAGAGTTCTACATGTTGTATGTGCACACTGCTCTTCTATATAATCATGAGTCGTGTATCTTGTTGGATATGTATGTGCTTGTTGAAACTTGTAACTACGACATTTTAAGCTATTTATTAGAATTTCGTTAAATTTTTCTTCAAACCGATTATCTATTTTTATTTAACATTATTTAGTTTTATGCTACCCATATTTATAGTTACAGTTTTACATAAAGCGTTTCTTGTACTGAATCAGTTAGGTTGTTCAGAACACGGTGTGGGGGCGACATTTTGCGTACTTCTGGGAAGTGGCACTGCTTTTTAGGACCCTAGCTACGCACCGCAGTCTTCTACGTCTGTTATGATGTGCACCGACCGTATAGTGGACTAGTCGTCTTGTATTCCAAATTTATACAACTACGAGATCACTGGTATCTCATTTAGTGTGTTCTTTCTTTTGCAAGTTTTATTTTTTCTCCCGTTGTAGACGTGCAGTACTCAGCACATTCTCACTTATTTAATTGGATGCAGGAAGTCTGTGTAGTTGTTAATTTCTACTGGAAAACTGCGTATGTATGTGTCAACACTTGAGAAAAGTTGTCTTAAATCCACGTTTTATTAACTATTGTGGCGCTTGATAATGGGATTTGTTAGCACAGTAAATTTACAAGCGTTTTGTGCGTGGACAGCGCCAGCTTCTCATTTTCTTCTGTTTGTGATGTATATTATTTATATGTCTTACATTAATAATTTTCATGAGGGAATGCTTATTTTCTTATAATTTCAGGAGGTGATGAGTGTCAAAACTACTCTTCCTCAGAAAAGCAAGAAGACCTCAGTCTCGAAGGTAAGAATTTCTTCAACTATACTTATTAATTTTCCATCACGTATTAACTCAGATTAATTTAATTGTTAACGTTTATAAATTACAGTACATCTTTTCAAAACTCTTATTTTAACCATCATTTTTTGCATCATTTCAATGAAGAAGCGCATTTTTTTACCATTGTGTTATTTTCTAATTCTCTTTATAACAAAAGTAGTTAGCCGTCTCGAGTTAGTATTCATCAGGCAAAGCACCACACTGCCACCGATGCTAATGTTGATGTAGTGGTTGCAGTGAACCAAGTATCAGTAAGAGTTCTGTGTGGCCTTGTCTGGCAAACCCTGAGATTTTACCTCGTGTTTTTCCTCTGACTAAGAGTTGAGGATACCACAAATTCCCGTCCTTTATCACCTCTATAATAGTGGAATGAAGGGAACACAAACTCAATGAAACAGCCCGTGTTCCAGCGTCCGTTTCATCAGTATGACTCTTAGGCCGCCTCATGACCTGGGAGACAGTGCCGTGATGTGTTTTTTCAATCTAGTATAGATAATTATTTGCGAAGATTCTCATACTTGAGTCATAGCTATCGCATTAGCAAGCTTTGCTTGTGAACAACGCGCGCATAACCTGCTGTTCAAATAGACTCGAAAAGAAGGTATATGTTCTTTTTTCTTAAATGTAATGACTGATGCTCTGCTATTGGAGTTTTGGCACCTAATGATTGAATTGGAGTGGCATGAAAATAGGCCAGAGGTGGAGAGCTGCGGGTTGCTTGCTTTCATCACCATGACTGCGTAGTTATTCATATTTAACTTCTTAGACAGTATTTTTGTGTGAATGAATACGAAGTCAGAATGAACTTGGTATAATTCCTCGCATCAATGACGAATGCGTGGTTTAAAATTTAAATTTTTTAATTATTAATTTTCAATACGTACCTTGGCTACTATGGGTTAAAAGGACGTGACAACCTCTTTCAGCTTCCGCCGCTTGAATTTACTTGCTGCGACGTGCGTATTTTAGTTCAATGAAAGGAATTCCGCGGAAGTAGAATTCATGATGTCAGATTGTTTTCTTTTCTTCCAGTGTCCATGTCTGGCTGAGGACTAGGGCATACCGAGCTCAAAGTTCGGTCAGCCAATGAGACATAGCTTCTAGCTTAGTCGAAATTAGTCTAAACTGTTGCATAGTATCCTGCTTTCAAAAAACATTTCTTTGCGAAGTTGCGTTTTGCTAACCTTTGTAATAGATACGCATGCTTCGAACACGGGGATTTCAATTTACCGAGGAATAGATGATTTAATTAACGTGAAGTGGGTCGAATATCAGTGACTGCTCGACGCTTTCTGGGGACCTCGCTAGAACACGAGTCAAACTGATCCTCTCTTTGATTAGCTACTTGTTTTTCCTAGTTTTCTGAATAATTCATATGCGGTCTTATCCACGTGTTCTCATGAAAGTTACTTGACGGGATTTTGATTGCAGTATCAAACGCTAAAATCAGTTTCTTGTTCCTACGCTATGTGGTTAGATTTTTGTTTACTCAACCAACCTCTGTTCTCTGCCATCAATGAAATCTAGTTTTAATACTACTTTCTTCCTTCACAGGTTACTTCGAAGGTCCGAGAGCTTGAAGACAGTTTCGTTGAGTCTGGTATGGTTGGAAACTTTCCTGGAGAACCGAAGGCACCTCCGATCACTGCTAAAGAATGCTTCGCAGATTACATGAAGAGGACAAGCCCTGGGATGAAGCCCAAGGAAATTAACGAAAAATATGCTGCAGTTGATGAGGACTTCCGTGAGAAACTTGAGGCGTTGGCTATCAAGGCAGTCAATGCGTACAAAGAGGAAATTATGGAGTTCGTAGAGGAACTTCCTGTGGTTGAGAGAAAAATTTACATTGGACAGAACAGAATTAAATTCATAAAAATGTTTGACGGCACAGATATTTTTGAAGAAGATTATCCCTGCTCTGAATATCCTCCTTTCAAGAAGCCTACTAAAGTAGTAGCTCAGAGTAAGAGTCCTGCAACTTCAGAAATGTTGACACTGTATGATTTTTGGACACCCAAACGAAGCGGAAGTCAGCGCAACTTTGATGAAGGAGAACATAGCACGTCCACTCCTGTAGGTGCCGAGACTCATCCTACGCCTTCCTCTGCGTCAGGTTTGACACCTAGTGATGATGAAGGAACAGACGATGACAGAGAGTCGAATTCTGATCAGGAAGAGTCCTCTGCAGCTGAAAGTACTAGTAGTCTCCATACCAAAACCACAGCAGCACGTGCGAGTGCTAGGAGCAGCAGTGACAGCAGTGATGAAGATGAGACCAGCACCGAAAACATTCATCACTTGAGCTCTCAGACACCACTTGCGAAGCGGAATTCGAGCAAGGTTTCAAAGGATCCGCTGTCGCCTTCAAAGTTGAGGTCATTCTTACATCTCAAGCAGGAAATGCAGTCTTCAGGGTCTGCCAATGGAGTGACGAAATTTAGTCCCCAAGCAAAGAAGCCTGCAGCAGCGCTGGGCAAGAAGTTAAGAAAACAAAAAGCAGCTTCTTCGTCTGATGAGGAAAGCGTTGAAGAAGAAAAAGAGGATGATGAAGACGAAGAGACAGATGAAGAATATAACCTGAAAACGGAACTCACTCAGAGGAAAGCACATCGGTCTCACTCGGAGGAAAGGTCGGACGATGAGAGTGAAGAAGAACTTGTTCCAGCGTGGTCTCAGAAATAGTGCGAGAAATTTGTATTTGCAGAACTACGAATGGGAATGTTGTATTAATTATAATCTTAGTGGGGAAAAAGTCTCCATTACTAGAGCTACTTGTTCGTATGTACGATTGTTTCCAGTTCTATTTAGCAGTTACATCAATTGAAAAATACTGTTACCTGTTTAGGTGCAACCATAGGTGCTGGCAGAATGAGAGCGTGTTGGGGTGTTTAACTTGAATTTAAGTTTTCAGAAATCCGCTTAATTTAGCGAAGCTCGTGGGATTAATGAAGTTTGTATAAAATGGAAATGTTTGTTTTATTCCTGCGCAGAAGTACTTGATGCAAAACTCGACGAAGATCACCTCGCATCACCATTGTTCTCAGGATCAAAAACTTCTATTTCATACCGGTGCCACTTCTCAGAAACATTATTTTTCTACTTGTTCAATGTTTAGATACCTGCTCTATCATAAATCATAACGAGAAGTTACATTAAGTATCGGTTTGCGCAAGACGAGTTAACTTTCTTCAGCTATCAATTTTTTTCAACATTGTTTTACTCCCCATCCGAGAAATAAAGTAAATGTGATGAAACATTTTTCCGTGTCCCCGACACCCGATAATATTTTCTTTAATCCGAAAAGTTTGGTTCTTTCTTCTTTCCCACCTTGCAAGTTCAAACTATGCTGAATTGAAGACTTCAGTCGCAACTTGGGTGCCTTTATCAGCAAAGTATCAACTCGACACACCTCGAATTCCAGCTGCAGTGACCTGCAATGAAACAAATATTTTTGAATAATAACCACTACTATAAAATTTTTGTGGTCACCTAGACATCCAATACCATCCGTGAATGAGAACGAAAATTGTACACTTTTTTACAGATTTTAATGAAAATCTAATCTGTAAAAAAGTTAAAGTTACCAAGAATACGCACATTCAAAAGCATTTGAAGCACAAATGGAGGCCAGCAAATCCTTTAAGCAGTATTAACCAAGCCTGTAATCGTATCTGGCTTACTCTAGCTAAAACTGTTTTGCGACACGGGTAATCCACGAAGAACCATCAGGCTACATAGGCAACAAACGAAATTAGCTCATCACTTCAATATGAAAGTGGCCTCCATATTGAAGGCTACCGAAGTTGTAAATGGAAGTAGCCTCTATCTTGAAGGTTACTTTGGCCATAAGTTGCACAGAAAATGGCCAAAATGGAATTGTAAGACAGTGCTACATGGTTTACTTGGACAATCAAATCACAGCTCTTATATCTCTGTTATTGACAGTAATAAACTCATTAATACCACTCGTCTCTACTAAGAATTTCCGTGCACGAAGATCCAAGGCTTTCCTTGTCGATACACTAAATTTATGAGAACTCTAATAACTAAATACTTTTATATTAATGAGCCTGTGCTGACGGACACATGAAAAACCGGCCACAAATAGGTAACAGCTCTGGTCCAGCTTCACAAGGATTTGTTCAGTCAGACTCGTAAGACTCGCTCTCTGAGAACCAATGTTTAAATCACGTATTACTTTCTTCCCTGCGTGTAATTGACAAACCACACTAATTCTTTCGATCAAGAAAACAGTTGTAAGGATAGGACACGATCTCCCAAATAAAAGTAGCTGAAATGAACGGCAACTGTTCCCCTCTGACGTACGTTTCTTTCACTAGAAAAATACAATACCCTCATTTCTCGCACTCAATTCAATTTTTTCAAGCATTAAGTACGCTTAATATTTCGACACCAGCCCAAACAAATTTCGACTATTGGCAAAAGTTACGGTATGTCTTCACTTGATTTATATTGTCGCGTTTTCAATCATTGAATTTAAAAACCTAAATAAAAGATAATGCAAGTTTAAATTGCAATCGAATGAGTTATCTGCAACAAGTAATCCAGATGAGTTACCGCGTAATATGTAGTGCCCGTTGCAGTATGAGGAGACTTAAGCAGAGTTGCGGCCCTTCTGCCATGTTGCCAATGCAGTAGAAGGCGGATGGAGGCGCAGTGTCCCCAGCTCTCCCCCAGAGCGGGGGTCAGAGAGGCATTCAATGAACCGTCCACTGTACCAGAGGGCTCAGATGCTACTTCACTCACCGCGCCTCCTCTTCTACTGCTGCATTCCGACTTCCTCTGGCTCATTACATCCACACCGTCATCCTTGGATTGAGTGGAGCTTGAACGAGAAGTTCTGACTGGGTCGAGTACACAGTCACTGTCAGGGAAGCGTCGAACAATGGACTTGCTGGTGCGGTCTGTGGTTGCTTGGCTAGGCACCCTTGTCGTCATATGGTTTATAAGCACAACCTGAACCCAAACGAATCTATAAATGAAACGTCGCATCCTCTTAAAAAGTAAAATTTTAAAACAAATGAACAATTTTATCGATCAAGCAAATGTCACGCTTACTGAACTCGAATTTCTCAGTTAATATAGTAATAATAAGTTCTAAATTCTCAACCCACCCCAGCTATCCTCTAATATAAAATTAGTTTGCTCCAGAGTAAAGTAATCGTCCTAGTAAGTCGGTCTCTAAAGAATATCAAGTTGGGAGAACACTACCTATATATATAAAAAAATGTGAAGATTACCAAAACATCAGAGAGATCTTGTGTCAAAGATAATTAATCGCAATAGGTTCTAGGTGTAGTGGTTGAAAAATCTGCAGAAAGCACTCCAACACTCTACTTGTACAAAATTCGTACCATATTCTGAACAGACTAGGCTAAGAATATCACAAAAATGAAAAATTCTTTAACCGAATGAAAGTAGGATGTTAGATGGTAGCTAACACGAGTAACTGACCGCCACTTGGTGCTTCGTTGCCAGCTGAATGAGATCTTGGGTCATAGAGTACAAGTAACTCGTTCGCAACCTGTGAAGTTACTTATCAATTACACAAAAATGAAGAAAAACTTTAAATGTACAAAACACAGCGTTTCATTGTATTCTGCATTGAAATAATATTTATAAAAAATTTATGGCCGATTTTAAAAATAAATCTCGATATGCAGTGCACATATGTGCACGCACACCTGCCCTCCGTTGCACAAACTATTAAACGCTGTCATTCGTAATACACTCCAAGTGCTTTGTGGACTGTGGTTACCAGAGATGACACTATACTGATTACTCTGATACTGATTACTCTGATACATCATCTATATCAACGATCTTGATGTCGGAATCATCAGTAAAATCAACAAATTCGCCGATGACACGAAACTCTGTCACAGAGCATTCACCGAAAGGGACAGAGCAACTATCCAATCAGACCTCAACCGTCTTCTACAATGGACTGAAAC